>JASEVX010000017.1:3767534-3780034 GCA_031761405.1 Serripes groenlandicus | reverse complement strand
TCTCTGTTTTTGACATAGTAAATAATTAATCAGAAACCTTTTCCCACTTGTAGGGGCATTTTGCAGCGAACTACTTTTAAAAACATTGTGACAAACTTTGCTGCAATGTTTTCAATAACATTCAATAATTGTACTTTTATTTATAGAGAGTTTCCCCAAGATGTTTTCAAAGACTTCTGCTGCTGTATTGTATGTGGGAGAGGGATACAAAGTTGAAGATCATGGTGCAGCTGTCCTTCTAAAATTTACAGTTTTATTTACTAAAATTGTTACAATACTGTTAACCCTTTCTCACATACAGACGCTTTCTGACGCCTCTGAAGCAGACGACTTTTGAAAACATTGTGGCAAAAGAAGAAATTTATGAGCAATTTCTCCTTTTGCCTAAATGTTTCACACTTTGGCTTATCTATTCAGTTATAGAGATTTTCCATTTTTCGACAAAATATGCTCAAAGTTGCAGATTTCTTGTATGTGGGAAAGGGTTAGTTGTGGTGATGGGATGGGTTGATAAACATAGACATATATTTTTGTTGAAAATGGAATTCTTTGATTCTTTAATACTAACACTGTGTAAAAGTATTTTGGTTGTTTCTAATACAAAGGATTTGTGATAGTCGGTGGTTATTGTGGGGTGTTGTTTCCTTGGTACTCAGGGTTGCTAGGATTGTTTTAGTGGTATTAACAGTCAATTATTACGACTTTGTGACAAACAGTGGAACTTCTCACCAATTTGTGACAAACAGTGGAACTTCTCACCAATTTGTGACAAACAGTGGAACTTCTCACCAATTTGTAACAAACAGTGGAACTTCTCACCAATTTGTGACAAACAGTGGAATTTCTCACCAATTTGTGACAAACAGTGGAACTTCTCACCAATTTGTGACAAACAGTGGAACTTCTCATCAATCTGTGACAAACAGTGGAACTTCTCACCAATATGAGCAATTTCACATTTTGTCACAATGCTTTCAAAATCCGTCAGCTGCAGATGCGACAGAATAAGTGTCTGCATTTCGGAAAGGATTAATATACAAGAAATGTGTTGATATAACCCTTTCCCTCATATAGACGCTTTCTGACGCCTCTGCAGCAGACGGCTTTTTGAAAACATAGGGCAAAAGAAGAAATTGCACAAAACGTGCAACTTCTCCTTTTGCCACAATGTTTTCCACTTTTTGTCATAGTTTATCCATTCAATTATGGAGATTTTCTATGTTTTGACAAAATACGTTCAAAGTCGTCTGCTGCAGAATTGTCGAATGAGGGAAAGGGATAACTGAAATCCTTTTTAAAGTGGTCTAAAATACTACCATTCATTAAACAAACAAAAAACCGGAAAGGGATAACTGAAATCCTTTTTAAAGTGGTCTAAAATACTACCATTCATTAAACAAACAAAAAACCCATTAAACAGTTTTAAAAAACTGCATGTGAATGTGAAAGATATGGGCCTAATGAAGAGTCAAATGTACAATTAAGAAATGCCGTTATTATAAGAAAAAACAACTCCAATTACTGTACATAACTAGAAAGCTTTGAATAAATTCGCGAAATGTTTAGGTCTACATCTTATGACCGAATGTTATGTCGGCACATGAATTTAACTGTCAATCAAACAAACAAAATCATCACACACAAAATGATGATGTAGGCTAATTAATGACGTCACTGGTAATTCATGTTTCGAACCTCAAATTGCTCTTCAATGTCAGCATTTACTTTCCTAGCCGGAAACTTGTCATTATCAAAGTCCGGCGAACTTACACATTCGACGAATTTTTGAACTGACGAGTTAGATGCTAGTAGAAAGTCGTAGATCAGACCAGCAGCAGCGCCTCCGGCGAGAGGTCCCACCCAGTAAACCTGCAAATAAATAATTAAATTTGCTTAGGCCTATATGGATCAAATATGTATAACCGTATTCATGCATAAACAAATTAAGGCATATGAAGACGATAAGTAAAAATAATGTGGCGAAATAAAAATTCTTATAGAAGCCTAAAAACCACCCCATGCACCAGGCGCATAGCTGACTGTACGCAAAATACGTAGGTGCGTACACATTGTCTCCAGCCCCTACTAAAATTTTAAAAAGTTCAAATCTGCAATACAAACTTGACATGGGGTAGGCGTAAGTATAAAAGAACCGATCTGACTTGATAGATTTGACGAAAAATGACAAATGCAACACATTTAACTATCTCAAAATTTCCTAGAAAATACGTTTATTTCACCATCAATCTCTTGATCAGTCATATTTTGCTACTGTACTGCTCCCAGAAGTCACCACAGACGATATAGACGGGATTTTTTTTCCCGGGGGAGCATGTCCTCGGACCCCGTAAACATATTGCGTTCACACTCTGTTTATCCTAGCTACGCCCCTGTCCACCCATCATGTTTGCAATACTTTAGCTAATAGAATGGCTGATTTCCTGTTCAAATCAACTCCGAATGAAATGACGGGCTATTCAAGCCGGAAAATTGAACTATTTCCCACAAAAGATCTACAGCCAGCATATGGCTTTGAAAACACATCTCATACTAGTAACTGATTCATAACATTTAAATCGGGTATACATTCCTCGATGGTCTAGTGGTAGAGCGTCCGCCTCGAGTGCGGGATGTTGCGGGTTCGAACCCCGGTCAGGTCATACCATATACTTTAAAAATTGTAGTAATTGCTGCCCTCCTAGGCACTAAGGGTTGCAGGGTTTGCATTACGACTGACTGGCCGGTGTCCGGATAAATGGACCAATAATACAGGTAACTTATCCAGGAAACCCCGTGATATGACGTCAATGTTGAAAGCGATGTTTAACACCAAACAGTCAATCATTATATCGGTTATGTTCACGAACAACGTTTCCGAGATCCATCTTAAATTAACAAGTTAACCCTTTACCTCATACGATTTAATTTAATTTAATGGATAACCTATGACAAAAAGTGGAAAACATTGTGGAAAAAGGAGAAATTGCACGTTTTGTGCAATTTCTTCTTTTGTCACTATGTTTACAAAAAGCCGTCTGCTGCAGAGGTGTCAGAAAGCGTCTATATGAGGGAAAGGGTTAAAACGAGTAACGCATATTCAGGAACTTACCCAATGATCGTCCCATATGTTCATTATCACGGCTGGTCCCACACTGCGTGCTGTATTCATACTGGAACCAGTAAACGCAATCTGAAAGAAAAGGATATAATTTCTTAAATCCACACTTTTTATATATATGTTTGGGGGACGTCTCCAAAGCAATTATTCTGTTCTGAGTTACAGATGTCGAACTCGTAAGCTCTTGGCCAATAGTTACAATCCGTTCTAATTCTTATAGAATGTAAAAACAATAGTAACTTTTTTATTTTTCCCACCATTTTTAATGAAACATGGTGCAGTCTATGCCGCTTACAATGTCCTGTATCCGGTTTTTAAATGAGTTTGATTAGTGGTCTAGTTTTTTCAAACACTTCGACGAACCTGTTCTCAAAATCCATTTTTGATAATGCTCCGGCTGTTGGCGATATTAATAAATTTAAAGAACAGGTTCATCGAAGTGTTTGAAGAAACTAAACCACTAATCAAACTCTGTTGAAAAACCAGAAATAGGGCTCTGTAAGCGGCGTAGACTGCGCCATGTTTCATTAAAAATGATGAAGAAATAAAAAAGTTACCTTTACTTTTACTTTTAAACCGAAGTTACGGAAGTAAAATATTAAAATATTTCTGTTACGGAAGTAAAATATTAAAATATTTCTGTCCGCCGTAGCATTTGTGACGTCAAAGTCACGTGGTATACACACACTGTACATGTTGTCATTAATATTAATAAAGTAACCGATTGTTATACAGTACTGTAGTACTGCTTATTTGGAGCATTTTCTCATTGTTCTACATTTCAAGTGCTGTCTGCTATCGAGGCGTCCAAAAGTGTCTATCGGGTAGATGATAAATAAATAAACTAAAAACAAAAATGCAATCCCAACTTACTGCCCACAGATGGCACATGGTTACGGACAATCCGATAGATAATGGAAAGCTTCCTGCCAAATCTGTCCTCTTGCTATCACAGGACGCAAACACGGTCAATACAAGAAACATCGTGATGAAGAACTCCACGGTGCACCCCATTACTGCGGTCATCCCCGGTCCCAGGATCGTACAGCCCAACGGTCCTTGAAACTTCTCCGGGGTCACGGCTCGGAGTACGGCGGCGGCCACAATGGCGCCGATGATTTGGGCGACGATATACATGATGGCGCGGATGAGACTGATGCGTCGCGTAACAAGCATTCCGACGGTAACGGCCGGATTAATATGGCCGCCGCTTATGTGTCCAATGATCCATACGGAGGTTGCCACGCTGAGTCCAAAGCATAAAGCGACCTGGACAATGGACATCCCCTGAACGATGGAACCCAATCCCGTTATCACGAGTATGAAAGTTCCGAAGCATTCAGCGGCACACGCCCTCCAGAAAAATAACGATTTGACATCGTCTAGACTGGACTGCAATCGGACTTTATGCCAGAAGTCGCCGGACAGTTCGCCTTGACCCATTTGTATGTATGTTGTTGTCCAATCTCTTAGTTGGGGATTTCTTTAAATTTTGTTCTGAAAATACATATATAGTTTTTTCATGTAATTGTGCATGTATATGTACGTCGGCGTTAAGGCGCACAATGTATATGAGCAGAGCAATTCGAAAATGTAGAACGTTAGAAGTTACGTGTACCATTGTTTAAAAGTTTAAATGTAAGCAAACTGTAAATATTCTGACGATACTGTATGCGTGCACAGGCTCACCTGGGTCTACACTGTTCTCACGCGCGTCCATGTTCGCCTTACGCGGTTCATCTGTCAGCTGCGGCAGAAAGAGAGAAAAGAATATTTGCCTGGGGTTGCACAATTCCATCCAAATATACGTTACATCAAATAGGGACCAGCGCGTTACACAAAATTAAGTATTTATCTCTTCAAATAACCGAGTTGCCAATAACCATGCAGTATTATACACAATTTGCATACAAATTGCGCTTTCATATATGTTTATAGACTGTTATTTACAACAGTTTATGCTAATTTCATCCCCATAATTATAATGCTGATTATGCGTTTTACATTGAGAACGAACTAAAGGATAAAGTTTACAAATTTGACATTTAGTGTAGGAGTTAATAAATATCTTCCCCCCCCCCCCCCCCCCCCCCCCACTCATCATCATTATCAGAATCATCAGAATCATCACCACAACCATCACCACCATCCTCCGCCTAATCATCATCATCATCGTCATAATCATGATCTTCACCATCATCATCATCAATTTCAACTTCATCATCATCATATTCTCTTCATATTTCTTTTCTTCTCACTTTTATTATAAATATTCTTAGTATTTTTATTATCATCATATTATTATTATTTATATTATTATTATAATAATCATCATCATTATTATTATAATTATTTTATTATTATTATCATCATTTCATTAATAATTATTGTTATTATTATTATTATTATTATTATTATTATTATTATGATGATTGTTATTATTATCATCATTATCTTAATCACTTTTATCAATAACTATTATTGGTGTTGTTGTTCTCGTTAATGCACGTTTCTCCTTCTACAAAAGAAAACTTTTGGAAAATTGAAAGAAGCAAAAGTCTCAACAGACACTTCACCATCTTCGAGGGGCAAACTCAGTCTGATAATATAACTGAACATAGATCTATAACATTCAACAGTTTATTTACATTTAAGCTAGGCCACACGAAATCCACATTTGCTCGCCAATCAGTAATTATTGTAATGGGAATGGATAGAGCACCCTTGGTTTGCAGAGATCAAGGACACCTACCTTCGGACACTTTATCCTTTTATCACATACAACAAATCTGCAGCAAACTTAGAAAACATCTTAGCAAATATATAAACAATATCTGTAAAATGTTCGTATAATAATTGAGTAAAGTCGAAAATATCGTTGCAAAAGTAAACCTTGCTCGTTGTGAGCAATTTCTCCCTTTGTCAAACTGTTTTCAAATGTCGTCTGCTGCAGAGGCGTCAGAAAGCGTCTATATGTAGGAGCGGTATAAAATAATAACGATCCAGATCATAAGGCATAATGTGTTTGTATTTCGTAACTATGACCGCCCGACTTTGTTTTATAAGCTTCTAAAGTGTTGGTTACGAACACGGAAGATCATGATCAGACAATGTCCAAGGCTGGTTTAAATCTTCGCACTTCTTTTTCAGTCATATCACGGTGACAGTTCGCTGATCATGATCCCTGTGTAAACACACCAGTACTAGGCCAGGAAACGGGCCTTGCCCAAACGCAAACCACCATGACCGCCGCGACTGGGGATCGAACCCGGGACGCCCGGTTCCAAATCCCCGACGCTAACCTATCGGCCATGGCGGATCAAAAACATGCTTTTCTAGAAACATTTAAGGCGCGTCAGATGACACTGAGAGCTGGGTGAAAACGGAGACGAGCATGAGAATCCCTAAGACAAATATGAGCCGGCCCGCGAGAAAACCAACAGTGTGGGTTCTGCATGTGTTATTTGACTTATTTCTTCAAAATGAAAATGTAGAGACTGATATCATATACGATGAGGGGGTAACAGGGATATCTACCAGCATATCACTTAAGATAAATAGACCCATTATCGCTGGACAAACTCAGTCCATATCTTACCAAATTATGTTTGAAGAAGATACAACACCACTGCAACCCAAATATCGGTCATGAACAAATGGTGTTGACTGTCATTGAAGGACACAAGAGGTCACACATTGACTGTGCATAGAATGACTTTTATCTATTTCATTAATCAAACGACATTTCGTTAAAAGGCCGTGATGTTAACATAGACTTATACGCAGACGATTCAACGGTGTACGCTTCCGGATTCCAGTTATGTGATGTACAAGACAAGCTACAAGAAAACATAAGCTTTATCATGGAATGGTGCAAAGTAAACAACATGTCCCTTAATCCATCAAAGTCAACTTGTATGACTATTGCATCATCATATAAACTGACCTCATTGAGCCCTCTTCAGTTAACAGTCAACCACTGAGTAAAGTCTATTCTATTTCTGTTCAAACAATCTTGGGTGTTTATGTAGATAATAAGTTAAATTGGCATGCACAAATTGATTCTGTATTCAGAAAATTAAACACTAAAATAGCGCTATTGAAAAATATTATATGCTACCTTAATGAGAAAATTACCACATTATAACTCCTATATACTCCCAGTGTTTGATTATGGATATGTAGTCTGGGGACATGGAGCCTATACATACACTTGATAAATAAGATATTTTCAATTCAGAGAAGGGCCGCAAGAATAATACTTGCAAAATCTCGCGGGTCTACCAAAACGGATCTTTTCCATGACTTGCATTGGCTGTCTTTTGACGATAGGTGTCACTATCACACCGCCTTGCTGATTTACAAGACCGTTCATAATTTGGCACCAATATACATGAAAGACATTTTAATATTTTCGGAAAATAAATATCACACTATACGCTCACAATCCAATAACAATTTAGCATTGACCTACAAACCTAGAACAAATTACATATTAAATTCATTTAGATATGTTGGTTTTAAAGTCTGGAAAAGCATCCCATCACATATAAAGCACTCAACGTCTATTGTATCATTCAAACGAAATTATAAGAAATACCTTCTGGAAAAGGTTCCATACTATCTTGATTACTTGCCGTTATTAAGAATTGTTAAGAATTGTGTATAAAGTAGTTGGAGTGTCTGTCTTTACATGATTGAAAATTAATTATATTTGTATTTCATGCTATAATCTTTCATTGAAATTTGCATGTTGTTAAATGTAATGTTTGTATGTGTTATAATATTATTGAAGGCCATATGAAAATAAGATATGTATCTAGCCATTGTTAAATTGTCTGTACGTGTCTTAGATGTTACTTAAAAAAAAATAAAGATATTATTATTATTATTATTATTAAACCAAATTCGGCTCGGGTTTTTAACAAAATAGAAACTAGGAAAATAAACCTCCGTTAAACTACTTGTATACGTAAAAGTGCTGCTATTCCGTATAATACACTGATCTAATCGATAGACTGGTTCTATTCTGTCGGATTTTGTATTTCTGTTTCGTTAATAGGACTACCTACCACAGTCTATTCGAATACTTGTGAATTGTACTGGCCTGTTTACGCACGTCGTGAGCTTGGGAACTATATTGTAACCATCGCGTTCCGGAAACCCATTACATACCAACATTTTAAGAATATTCATGAGCTGATTTCTGAAATGAGTTTTCGACATTAGACTAGGTGAATCGGTTACAACACTGTTTCATTGTTTGGGCTTTATAAGGAACAAGTAACATTGTAAGTTTAACAATTGTACGATTGGATCCTCATTACTGGAATGCGGCCACGAACTATTTACAATTGACCATTAACTGACAAGTGACCTTGTAAATAAATACATTAGTCAGCATTAATATATTACGTAATATTTTTGTAGCGATATCACAGAAATCTTATTATTATGGCTTATGAAAATAACATTTAAAATGGGCGCAACTGATGCAGACAAGCAATGCAGATATGGCACCAACTATCTCTTTTTCCAAAAGCACTACTCCCGATGTGTAAAATAACACGACAATGATAGGTACAACTCTCGGTCTTTATTGTTTGCATTTGCAACATGAACTTTTTCTTTGACATTCGCTTGATATATATTCGTCCAGTTATCTTTCAACATAATTGAGAAATGTAAGATTTAAAACCGGAAAACCCTATTATATTTTGATCACCGCACACGAAAACAGACCTTCATACACATTAGTATGTGCGTCCACATAGTCTGACCAGTATCGTCCCTGTTCGACAGACGGATTGTCAGAACAGTTAAATCGACAGACGGATTGTCAGGACAGTTAAATCGACAGATGGATTGTCAGACCAGTTAAATCGATAGACGGATTGTCTGAACAGTTAAATCGACAGACGGATTGTAAGGACAGTTAAATTGACATACGGATTGTCAGAACAGTTAAATTGACAGACGGATTGTCAGAACAGTTAAATCGACAGACGAAGTGTCAGGACAGTTAAATCGACAGATGGATTGTCATAACAGTTAAATCGACAGACGGATTGTCAAAACAGTTAAATCGACAGACGGACTGTCAGGACAGTTAAATTGACAGACGGATTGTCAGGACAGTTAAATCGATAGAGGGATTGTCAGAACAGTTAAATCGATAGACGGATTGTCAGAACAGTTAAATCGACAGACGGATTGTCAGGACAGTTAAATTGACAGACGGATTGTCAGGACAGTTAAATCGATAGACGGATTATCAGAACAGTTAAATCGATAGACGGATTGTCAGAACAGTTAAATCGATAGACGGATTGTCAGAACAGTTAAATCGACAGACGGATTGTCAGGACAGTTAAATCGACAGACGGATTGTCAGAACAGTTAAATCGACAGACGGATTTTCAGGACAGTCAAATCGACAGACGGATTGTCAGGACAGTTAAATCGATAGACGGATTGTCAGGACAGTTAAATCGATAGACGTATTGTCAGGACAGTTAAATCAACAGACAGATTATCAGAACAGTTATATCGACAGACGGATTGTCAGAAGGAAAGTTAAATCGACAGACGGATTGTCAGGACAGTTAAATCGACAGACGGATTATCAGGACAGTAAAATCAACAGACAGATTATCAGAACAGTTATATCGACAGACGGATTGTCAGAAGGACAGTTAAATCGACAGACGGATTGTCAGGACAGTTAAATCGACAGACGGATTGTCAGAACAGTTAAATTGACAGACGGATTGTCAGGACAGTTAAATCGATAGACGGAGTGTCAGGACATTTAAATCAACAGACGGATTATCAGAACAGTTAAATCGACAGACGGATTGTCAGAAGGACAGTTAAATCGACAGACGGATTGTCATAACAGTTAAATCGACAGACGGATTGTCAGGACAGTTAAATCAACAGACAGATTGTCAGGACAGTTAAATCGACAGGCGGAAGGACATAAAAGGACAATAAACAGACGATCGGACAGAACTTTAATATTTACAAATGGACGAATATACCAGTAAACCTAAATCAACCGACAGACGGGCCGGGACAACGGGCCGGGACAGAACAAACAAACAGACCGATGGACGGACAGAACAGTTAGATAGACAGACGGAATGACAGAACAGTTAAATCGACAGACGGATGGACGGAACAGTAAAATTGACAGACGGACGGTCTGAACAGAGAATATTCTCACGTACCACGTTGTTCTGAAATCCCTTCTATACGAAAAGTATACCTAAATCAACCGATAGACGGACAGAACAGTTAAATAGACAGACGGATGGACGAACAGAATACTGAGTTAACTAGACAGACGGACGGACGGACGGACAGAACAATATACTTAAATCAAAAGACAGACGGATAGAACAAACAAATAGACTTATGGACGGACAGAACAGTTAAATAGACAGACGGACAGAACAAACAAACAGACAGATGGACGTACAGAACAGTTAACTAGACAGACGGACGGACGGACGGACGGACAGACAGAACAATATACCTAAATCAAAAGACAGACGGACAGAACAAACAAATAGACATATGGACGGACAGAACAGTGAAAAAGACAGACGGACAGTCACAACAGTAAAATTAATAGATGGATAGACAGAAAAGTTAAATAAACAACAGTAAAATCAATAGATGGATAGACAGAACAGTGAAATAGACAGACGGACGGTCTGAACAGAGAATATTCTCACGTACCACGTTGTTCTGAAATCCCTTCCTTTCCCACGGACTACTATACTTCACTATACATAGATAAATATGAAGTATACGATCGCTTGTGACTATTATCACTTCTTCTTCACCCTTTGATCCCCAACACTCCTCTCGAATGATTACTTACGATTATAAGTGTTTACGGAAAATAGAAAAATAGTTCATCATGAATTCAACAAAATTGCATTTAAAAGGTTCAGATCACCCAAAACAAAATCATTATAATGTTGTTGGAACACCAGTGAAAAACTTAAGGCGTGAGAACCCTATAATATATTATATACTCAATGATAAAATATAGAGATTTCCCAACTTGAGAAAACCTATAACATGCTTTTTGTCTACTGAGCAATATCGCCTAGTGTGCGATATAGCTCACTAGCCGGATTTTCGGAACTACTTTTTTAAATCTCTAATTTTTTAATTTTTCACTATTTAACACTTTATTTCCATGATGAACAGTTAACTAATCCACAATTGCACTTTTAAATCCGCAAATAAGAGCTTGAATCGACATGAAACATTTATTTTAATCATTTGTCGGTGCGCACGTAGTGACGTCACTGCAAAACTAGTTTAAACATATTTTATTGCCATATAAAATTATTCAACATTATACATTGTACATATATATCATATACTAGTATAGGCAAAAGGGTCTGGCCACAAGTTCTCACAACATTAGATACGGCCATTTGCAAAACTGGCAGATTACGTCATTCAGATTCTCTCCGCTTCTGAGCTAAAAATAAATGAGCTGCATAGAAGTATTGTCGTTTAAAAACGAAATTAACCGCCGAGTATATAATATATAGTTTAATAAACATTGTTTTCATGATTTGGGAATTAAATCCCTCGTGAAAGAGATTCTTGCATATAAAAACTCGTGCGCTATGGCGCACTCGTTTTTATATCGCAAGAATCTCTTCCACTTGGGATTTAAATCCCGTATCATGAAAACAATGTTAATTAAACTCTATATAAGTTTAACAAATGCTTAAAATCAAAGCGCCGAGAGGTCAAATATGGAAGCTTATTGTTAACAAAGAAGTCTCTAGACAAACGCAGTGGCGGATTTACCGGGGGCTCGTGCGGCGATGAACTATTTTTTCTTTTCATTTTTTGTGATTTTTTTTTATATTATCCAAAGAAACCCATCACAAGTCAATGCAATTTATTTATTTAATTGTTTGATATATAAAACTTAGACAATTACAACACTTATTAATCTCGAGTCCGTTTCCAGTCCTGGTCATGTCACTAGTACTGAAACGGAAGGCATTTCAGGAAGCTGTGACTATTGGTAACAAGTTAACACACAGTTTTTAACAAACGTTTCAGAGTAACAGTATTACACGATGACCTAGAAAAGAAGGGATGACTGAAGGAGAAGGAGAGGGCAGTACCCACACAATAGGGAGTGTTGCAGTGAAGTTAATAAGACCATGCCTTTCCTCTTCAGCCACTAATGCACCAAGAACTAAGTTATAGCGGTAGCGTGCAAAAGCCAACCACTCCCTCAACCGGGCGAACCCATCACACTGTGCTGTTGCCCGCACACGCTGTGGATGTATCATTGGATATTTACATATTTCTCAATATAATAAGGCAGCAATAT
>JASEVX010000017.1:3705034-3762534 GCA_031761405.1 Serripes groenlandicus | reverse complement strand
ATCTCTTCTAGAGCTAGAGCTGCAATGTTTGTTGTCTTTATTGTAAAATGTTTTTCTTCATTTATTTTGCTTTGCACAGACTGAATGGGTATCTGTGGACTTAACCCTTTTCACACTTACGACAATTTGTGTGGGCTCTGTTAATATCTCGGCAAAAATTCGCCTCATTATGAATTTTGAGTAAATGTCCTTTTTTAACAAGTTCTTTAACTCTTTCCCTCATATTGACACTTTCTGACACCTCTGAGGCAGACAACTTTTTGAAAACATGGCTACAAAATGAGAAATTGCTCAAAATGAGCAATTTCTCCTTTTGTCACCATGTGTTCAACTTGATTTAATTATTGTACTTTCATTTGAAGGGAGTCTCCAATTAGTTTCTTGTATGTTTTCAAAGTCATCTGCTGCAGATGTGTTGTAAGTGGGAAAGGGTTAAAAGTTGCCTGTTGCAGAGACGTTAAGTTATCTCTGTTTTTGACATAGTAAATAATTGATCATAAACCTTTTCCCACTTGTAGGGGCATTTTGCAGCGAACTACTTTTAAAAACATTGTGACAAACTTTGCTGCAATGTTTTCAATAACATTCAATAATTGTACTTTTATTTATAGAGAGTTTCCCAAGATGTTTTCAAAGACTTCTGCTGCTGTATTGTATGTGGGAAAGGGATAAAAAGTTGAAGATCATGGTGCAGCTGTCCTTCTAAAATTTACAGTTTTATTTACTAAAATTGTAACAATACTGTTAACCATTTCTCACATACAGACGCTTTCTGACGCCTCTGAAGCAGTTGACTTTTGAAAACATTGTGGAAAAAGAAGAAATTGATGAGCAATTTCTCATTTTGCCTAAATGTTTCACACTTTTAGTCATTGGCTTATCTATTCAGTTATAGAGATTTTCCATTTTTCGACAAAATATGCTCAAAGTTGCAGATTTCTTGTATGTGGGAAAGGGTTATGGGGTGGGTTGACAAACATAGACATATATTTTTGTTGAAAATGGAATTCTTTGATTCTTTAATACTAATACTGTGTAAAAGCATTTAGTTTGTTTCTAATACAAAGGATTTGTGATAGTCGGTGGTTATTGTGGGGTGTTGTTTCCTTGGTACTCAGGGTTACTAGGATTATTTTTAGTGGTATTAACAGTAAATTATTACGACTTTGTGACAAACAGTGGAACTTCTCACCAATTTGTGACAAACAGTGGAACTTCTCACCAATATGTGACAAACAGTGGAACTTCTCACCAATTTGTGACAAACGGTGGAACTTCTCACCAATTTGTGACAAACGGTGGAACTTCTCACCAATTTGTGACAAACGGTGGAACTTCTCACCAATTTGTGACAAACGGTGGAACTTCTCACCAATATGTGACAAACGGTGGAACTTCTCAACACTCACCAATTTGTGACAAACGGTGGAACTTCTCACCAATATGTGACAAACGGTGGAACTTCTCACCAATATGTGACAAACGGTGGAACTTCTCACCAATTTGTGACAAACGGTGGAACTTCTCACCAATATGTGACAAACGGTGGAACTTCTCACCAATATGTGACAAACAGTGGAACTTCTCACCAATTTGTGACAAACAGTGGAACTTCTCACCAATTTGTGACAAACAGTGGAACTTCTCACCAATTTGTGACAAACAGTGGAACTTCTCACCAATATGAGCAATTTCACATTTTGTCACAATGCTTTCAAAATCCGTCAGCTGCAGATGCGACAAAATAAGTGTCTGCATTTCGGAAAGGATTAATATACAAGAAATGTGTTGATATAACCCTTTCCCTCATATAGACGCTTTCTGACGCCTCTGCAGCAGACGGCCTTTTGAAAACATAGTGGCAAAAGAAAGAAATTGCACAAAACGTGCAATTTCTCCTTTTGCCACAATGTTTTCCACTTTTTGTAATAGGTTATCCATTCAATTATGGAGATTTTCTATGTTTTGACAAAATACGTTCAAAGTCGTCTGCTGCAGAATTGTCGTATGCGGGAAAGGGATAACTGAAATACTTTTGAAAGTGGTCTAAAATACTACCGTTCATTAAACAAACAAAAAAAAACATTAAACAGTTAAACTGCATGTAAATGTGAAAGATATGGGCCTAATGAAGAGTCCAATGTACAATTAAGAAATATCATTATTATAAGGACAATAACTCCAATTATTGTACATAACTAGAAAGCGTTGAATAAATTCGCGAAATGTGTAGGTCTACATCTTATAACCGAATGTAGATGCCAATTTGTCGAACTATTCAGTGATACAGATGAAAAGCCCTCATGAAATTAACTTGGACTCAAACAAACAAAAACGTCACACACAAAATGATGATGTAATTAATGACGTCACTGGCTACTCATGTTTCGAACCTCATATTGCTCTTCAACGTCAGCCTTTACTTTTCTAGCCGGAAACTTGTCATCATCAAAGTCCGGCGAACTTAGACTTTCGATGACTTTTTGAACTGACGAGTTAGATGCTAGTAGAAAGTCGTAGATCAGACCAGCAGCAGCGCCTCCGGCGAGAGGTCCCACCCAGTAGATCTGCAATAAATAATTCCATTTGCTTAATAGGCCTATATGGATCAAATCTGTATTTATAACCGTTCTCATGCACAAACAAATTCAGGCATCTGCAGACAATAAGTGAAAAAAATGTGGTGAAATTAAAAAATTATTAGAGAAGCCTAAAAAATAACCCACCCACCCATCATGTTTGCACTACTTTTGCTAATAAAATGGCTGATTTCCGGTCCAAAACAACTCCGAATGAATGACGGGCTATTCACGCCGGAAAATTTAACTATTTTCCACAAAAAATCTACAGCATTTGGCTTTGAAAACACATCTCATAACGGATTCACAACCGTTATATCGGGTATAAACTCCTCGATGGTGTAATGGTAGAGCGTCCGCCTCGAGTGCGGGAGGTTGCGGGTTCGAACCCCGGCCAGGTCATACCATATACTTTAAACATGGTAGTAATGGCTGCGCTAATGGTTGCAAAGTTTGCATTACGTCTGACTGGCCGGTGTCACGATAAATCGACCAGTATTCCTGGTAACTTATCCAGGAAACGCCGTGGTATAACTTCAATGTTGAAAGCGACGCTTAAAACCAACCAAACAAACAATTAAAACGAGGTTAACCAATTAGTAAAACATATTCAGGAACTTACCCAATGATCGTCCCATTTGTTCATGATCAAGGCTGGTCCCACACTGCGTGCGGTATTCATACTGGAACCAGTAAACTCAATCTGAAAGTAAAGGATATAATTTCTTAGGTCCAAACTTTTTTTTTTATTATTGCATGGTGTTTGGAGGACGTCTCCCAAACATGTGCTGAGTTACAGACGCCGAACTCGTTAGCGCTTGGCCAATATGTACCATCCGTTCTAATTCTTATACATTTTATATTTAGTATTCATAAAGTAACCGATCGTTATACAGTAATGAAGTACTGCTTATTTTGAGCATTTTCTCATTGTTCTACATTCCAAAAGGTGTCTGCTGACGCGGCGTCCACAATTATCTGTATCGGGTAGATAATTAATAATATAATAAAACACAAACAAATAAACGCCAACTTACTGCCCATAGATGGCCCATGGTGACGGACAATCCAATAGATAATGGAAAGCTTCCTGCCAAATCTGTCCTCTTGCTATCACAGGACGCAAACACGGTCAATACAAGAAACATCGTGATGAAGAACTCCACGGTGCACCCCATTCCGGCGGTCATCCCCGTCCCCAGGCTCGTACAGCCCAACGATCCTTGAAGCTTCTCCGGGGTCACGGCTCTGAGTACGGCAGCGGCCACAATGGCGCCTATGATTTGGGCGACGATATACATGAAGGCGCGGATGAGACTGATGCGTCGGGTAACAAGCATACCGACGGTAACGGCCGGATTAATATGGCCGCCGCTTATGTGTCCAATGGTCCATACGGAGGTTGCCACGCACAGTCCAAAGGATAAAGCGACCTGGACAATGTCAAACGCTCCAGGACTCCAGCCCTGAACAGTGGAACCCAAGGCCGATATAACGAGTATGAAAGTTCCGAGGAATTCGGCGGCACACGCCTTCCAGAAGAATAAAGATTTGACATCGTCTAGACTGGACTGCAATCGGACTGTATGACAGCAGCCGCCGGACTGTTCGCCTCGACCCATCTGAGTATTTGTTGTGGTTCAATCTCTTGGTTGAGGATTTCTTTAAAATTTTGTTCTGAAAATACAAACATATATATAGTTTTCATGTAATTTGCATGTATATGTAAGTCAGCATTTAGGTACAATATATTATAAACATAGTATACAGTGTGTGTATACCACGTGACTTTGACGTCACAAATGCTACGGCGGATTGAAATATTTTACTTCGGTTTAGAAGTAAAACCAAGGTAACTTTTTTATTTCTTCATCCTTTTTAATGAAACACGACGCAGTCTACGCCGCTTACAGAGCCCTATCTCAGGTTGTTCAGCGGAGTTTGATTAGTGGTTTAGTTTCTTCAAACACTTCGATGAATCTGTTCTCAAAATGTATTAATATCGCCAACAGCCGGAGCATTATCAAAACTGGAATTTGAGAACAGGTTCGTCGAAGTGTTTGAAAAGACCAGACAATCAATCAAACTCCTGTAAAAACCGGAGACAGGACATTGTAAGCGGCGTAGACTCCGCCATGTTTCATTAAAAAGGGTGAAGAAATAAAAAAGTTACCATTGTTTTTACATTCTTATCAAGAGCAATTATTGCTGTCTGACCATGCAAATATGACGTCAAAATTCACGTGGTATACACACACTGGTATAGGAGCAGCGCAATACGGAAATGAATTGATTTATCTCCCTTAAGGCGAGTGGTAGTAAAAGTACATTGCGTTAGAATTCCAGTTTTTCTTGAGAAGTTAGAACTATTGTTTAAACTGTAAGCAAACAGTACAGTTTCCGACGATACTGTATGCGTGCACAGGCTCGCCTGGGTCTGTACTGTTCCCATGCGCAAAACTTCGCCTTAAGCGGCTCATCTGTCAGCTACCGCAGAAAGAGAAAAGAATATTTGCCTGGGATTGCAAAATTCCATCCAAATATACGTCAAATTTGAGCCGTCCCGCGAACAAACCAACATTGTGGACTCTGCGTCAAGTA
This sequence comes from Serripes groenlandicus, assembly GCA_031761405.1. NCBI lineage: Eukaryota > Metazoa > Mollusca > Bivalvia > Cardiida > Cardiidae > Serripes > Serripes groenlandicus. The sequence goes on along the minus strand of JASEVX010000017.1, from coordinate 3,757,354 downwards.
TCAACCCGGATCCGCCTAAGCATGCCACACAGGGTAAGCCGGGCAGACACTTCTCGCCTCCTGTGGATTTTCTGTTACAGGAATCATTACTCTTTACCTCTATCCCCATGAGACGGAATGTGTCGGACCGGATCCGTCTGCGCGGACTGCGCAGGCTGATCTGGGTCGATACATTACGCAGAGGCCATACTGGTTGTTTTCTCGCGTGACGGCTCAAATAGGGACTATCACGTTACACAAAACTAAGTATTTATCACTTCAAATAACCGAGTTGCCAATAGCCAGTATTATACACAATTTGCATACAATTTGCGCTTTCATGTTTTTATAGACTGTTATTTACAACAGTTTATGCCAATTTTATCCCCATAATTATAATGCTGATTATGCGTTTTACATTGAGAACGAACTTATGGATAAAGTTGACAAATTTGACATTTAGTGTAGAAGTTAAACATTATCCTCCTCTTTCTCCTCCACATCCTCCTCCTCCTCCTCCTCTTCCTCCTCCTCCTCCTCATCATCCCGATAATCAGATAATCATTCTTATAATAGTCAACATCAACATCATCATCATCATGATAATTACCATCCTAATAACCAGTATCATAATAATGATCTTCATCATTAGCCTCTTGATCTTCATCATCATCATCATCATCATCATCATCAATATCAACTTCATCATCATTTTCTTCTCTTCTGTTTTTCTTTATTCTTCTCACTATTATTGTAATTAATTTTATTTTCATCATTATTATTATTTATTATTATTATTATCATCAGTATTATTATTATTATCATCATCATCATCATCATTATTATTATTATTATTATTATTATCATTATTACATCATCATCATTATTATTATTATTATTATTATTATTACATCATCATTTTTATTATTATTATTATTATTATTATTATTACATCATCATATTGAGCCTTGAGAATAGCTCTCTTTGCAAAAAGATTTTCATGAGAAAATTTATGCAATTCGTATATAACCCGACCAAATCAATACGTGGTTACATTCCAGATATATGTTCATTGTTGAATAAATACAACTTGAATTTTCTTATGAATATGTATGTAAATGACGGTTGCTTCCTGCCACATAAACCAGTATGGAAGCAATGTATCAATAATGCTGTTGACCAGTTGGAAACTAATGAGTGGTTAATGAGGATGCAATCGACTGATTTCGTCAGGTTCAGTCGATTGCATACATCAATCACAGCCTGCAACCTGTATAATCTCTATGGTACAAGAATAGCTGCACATAAAATAGCCTTTATGGCTAAATTGTGGGTGACTGTTGCTTCAGAAAAACCTTCGTCATGTGATCTGTGTGGCCGTATACATTTAGATGTTATCAAACATAGAATAACAGAATGTAGCGCAACATATGATAAGAAACGATTATTTCTTAGTGGCATATACACCAATATTGGCCATGAAGTATATGCTGAGCTAATGCTTGCAACCAGTGAAACGTTTTTGATAATGGTTTTAGGTGCAAGCCCTACATCAGTCACCACTGATTCAGAGTATTACTTTCGCTGCGAAGCTATATTATTCGCATACAAATGTTTCAACGGCCCATCTTAGACGATACAATGACTCTGTGTATGTGTGAATACGTGGGTATATGTGTATATGTGTGTGTGAATATGTATATGTATATGTATGTGTATATATGTGTGTGTGTGTGTGTAAATATATGCATATATACATATTGTGACCATTTACAATCTGAGTACTATTATGTAAAGATTGATTTTCAATTTCCATATCATTTTATGTATAGAAACTAGTCCAATTACTTGTTGTTAACAGTTGATATAATGAATGTATTCAATTAATCTCCGAACGGAGGAAACAAAGAGAATGAATGAATACATCATCATTTTTATTATTATTATTATTATTATTATTATTACATCATCATCATCATTATTATTATTATATTATTATTATTATTATTATTAGATCTACATCATCATTATTATTATTATTATTATTATTATTATTATTATTAATCACTACCACCAATACATAGTATTGGTGTTGTGGTTATCGTTTCTTTACGTATCCCTTATAGAAAAGAAAACTTTTAGAAATTGAAAGAAGACAAATTCTTTACAGACACTTCACTATCTGAAAGGGGGAAAATCACTGCAGTCTCTTTACATTTAAGCTAGGCCACACGAAATCCACATTCGCTCGCCAAGCAGTAGCCGCGTACCCAAGCATACGCACGCACGCCAATGCGTACAATTCGCCAGAAAAGATGAACATAAAAATGCATTAACAAAAGACCGAAAATGGTTGACAGCTTCTGGAATCTGCATGGTTTGCCACTTAGATATTTTAAAAATCTTACCAAATTTCCTATTTGACGAAAAGTGGAGTGGTGCAATTTTCACCATAGAAGAGTCGACTTTGTGAAACTCGGCAGTGAAATAGTTAACCCTTCCCCATATATAACAACACCTGCAGCAGACGACTCTTGTGGCAAAGTATAAACATTATCTATAGGCTAAATAACAATTATTGAATGTAATTGGAAACATTGCGAGAAAGTTCGTCTGCTGTAGATGCCTCAATATGCTTCTGCGTCTAGAAAAGTGTTAACCATACCCTGAAGCAGACGACTGTTGACGCGGCTACAGACGATACTTTTTTGAATATATTTGTGTTCCAATGTTTTAAACTCTGTATTAAAAGTGTACAGCCAATTACCCAAGTGTTTTTCCTCAGATGTTTCCAAGGCAGAAGGTAAAACATATTGGATATTTTCTTGCGGGATATTTATTTATCCAAGAGTTAACCCTTTCAACGCCGAATTGTTTAAAGTAGACTCTTCCATGGTCAAAATCGGGTGTGTCCATTTCTCAATTTATGAATGTTTTGGACTATTTTGGTAACTAAAAGGCAAACAATACTGATTTCAGGTGAGACAGCTCGTTACGAGCTGACTCACCTGAATCTGCATTGTTTGCGAAAACCTCAATATTGCCTTTGGCGCTGAAAGAGTTAAAGCGAAAACAAGGCTTGACATCCGATGCTTCCGCTAATACTAATCATGACTACAAGCTTGTGACTCGGGTGTCTCCGGCCATCTCACGGAGGTAACCGATGATTTCGTTTAACATCAATATCATCTACTGAATGAAAACCATACCTATGTGTGTTTCCAGAGGCATGTTTCAACAGTTACTGCGTTATTACGAAGTTATAATTGCCTATTTTGAGTATTCAATAAGAATTGGTGAACTATTTTACAGTGCGGACACTTTTTTGGGGGGAATGTACGGTCAACATCCGTTAAAATCGTTTCGATTGCAAAAGTCTGGTTAAATTGCTTCGCAATTGGACCCGACTAAAATATCATATGATGTAAACGGTCATCCCCCCAAAAGAATAGTAGTAGACCCTGAACTCATCTAAAAAGATAACACATTAAGATAAAGGTTATGTTATCATTTCATAAGTACTATTTCATTCAAGATTAATCCCGAAATGAGAGCATAGATACTTAAAAATTGGGACACTTTGTCTTTACAACTCAAGTACGCTATCGTAGTACAAATCAAAGCACTGAATGAAATGAAATACTACTGCACGTACAGATTTTGTTTTTCATTAAACGAAGGTCAAGCGTTTATTGTAATGTAAATCTTGTCCCACTTGTACACGCATCTGCAGCAGACGACATTTGAAAATATTTTGGCAAAAGGAGAAATTGCTCACAATGATCAATTTCACCATTTGACACAATGTTTTCACCTCAATCTAATGGTTAATCTCCCATTTATTGAGATTTTCACGTTTTGCCTAGATGAGTTGTCGCCTGCTACAGATTTGTTGTACACATGTAACATTGGAAAAGAGTAAAATACAATCAACTAAGGTAAACTACACCTTTTAGGTTCGGTGATTGCCGTATGAATTCATTAGAGATTGGTATTATTCGTTAGCATCCACGAACAATGCCGATCATTTGAAAGCGTCTACACCAGGGACAGGGCTAAAACGTAAGTGTAGGCATTTGAGGACATTCGAAGAAAGTTTCCATGTGTTAATTCTTCAAATTGCAAATGTAGAGGCTGATATGTTATACGAGCCCCGGTAGCTCAATCGGTAGCGACGCGGGCTGTCAATCCAGGGGTTGTGAGTTCGAACCTCAGCTCGGCCAACATTCTTTCCGACGTTTGACATAAGTCATTGTGACAAGCGTCATTCGTCTTCCACCAATGGGCTATCAGTCTATGTGGAAAAGCAGCCAGTTGCTTGGAAAGAATGTTGTATGAAGTACTGATGTGAGAAAGCCAAGAAACATATGAGTAGGTGAACTGGCCGACGTGATATGACTGAAACATTGTTTAAAACGGCGTTAAACACCAATCAATCAATCAATCATTTAACGTATACGATGAGGGTTAACAGGGCTATCTACCAGCATACCACTTGAGATAAATGGACCCACTATCGCTGGACCAACTCAGTGCATAATTTATTATTGAAGAAGATACAACACCACTGCACCCCAAATATAGGTCATGATAAAATGGTCTTAACTGGCATTGGAGGACACAAGAGGTATGACCCTTATCTATTTCAATAATTAACCCTTTCCCACCTGCAGACGCATTTTAACGCAATAGCAGCAGACGACTTTTGAAAACATTGTGGCCAAAGGTGAAATTGCTCATGATGAGCAATTTCACCTTTGGCCACAATGTTTTCCACTTATAGTCATTGGTAATCCATTCAATTATAGAGATGATTTTCCATTTTTTGACAAAATATGCTCAAAGTCGTCTGCTGCCAATTAGTTGTATGTGGGAAAGGGTTAAACCAAACTCGGCTAGGGGTTTTATTAAAATAGAAACTAGGAAAACAAACCACCGTAACACTACTTTTATTCGTAACATTGCTGCTCTTCCGTAGAATTCAGATCCAAACGCTAGACTGGTTCTAGTCTGTCGAATATATATTATAGGTTATTGACCCTGTACTGTGAAATCATCGTTGGACCGAGTTCTTAGGTTGACGTTGCCGAGCTTGCGAGGCTACGTTCGCCAAAGAACGATGTCCAACGATGATTTCACAGTACAGGGTCAGTAACATTTTTATTGCATACTTTCATATTGTAAACTATTTAGTTTACACTGTGGATTTTTTTTTTTATATATCTAGAGTTAAAAAATCTGCTTCGAATTTTTTTTTAAATGACGTCATGCACGTGCATAACCAACATTTAAGACGTGCGTTTTAGACTGTTATCATGTCAAAAGCGTACTGTTAGCATGATACAGTAAGAAATTGTCCATGATCAATATATGAGCATTTAACATTACAAAGAAAGTCCCGTGAGGTTTAACAATGATATTTAGGTCAGCTATGTTTGTTTACATAACAAAAGTAGTCCCTAGCATGTTAATTATGCAGAATTTTCGCACGTCCTTATCTACGGTCATGATCACTCCTTGACAGCGGTCATGACCGAAAAATCATGACCACTTTCTTCAATGCAAAGTGAACAAATTGATTACATTGATTGGGTTTTCTAATGTTGTAATTTTAACAATTGTAAGATTGGACCTCATCACTTCCACGAGTGTGTTACTTTTCATCACATGTGTGTGAAGTGATGTGGGACAGCAAACAAAAGTCCACCTCCGCTTGTTGATTTTTCCGTGGTCATGGACTACCAGCACTACTCTGGAATGGGGCCACGAACTGTTTACAATTGACCATTGACTGACAAGTAACCTTGTAAATAAATACATTAGTCAGCATTTAAAGTTTGAACAGCATTAATATATTACGTAATTTTTTGTAGCGATATCACAGGAATCTTATGATTATGGCATATGCGAATACCATTTAAAATAGGCGTAACTGATGCAAACAAGCAATGCAGATATAGCACCAACATTATATCCATTTCCATTAAAAATAAAAATACTTCCGATTCAAAAACAAAAACACAACAATAATAATAATCTCGGTATTTTAATTTGCATTTGCAGTATGAACTATACAAACAAAAAATAGCCACAGAAATTAACTATATACGTTTTCTGACAAGAAAAATATATAATGATGAATACAGTCGAACTTCGTTAATCCGGACACTTTGGTTACCAAAGCAAAAGGTCCGGATTGCGAATCTTCCGGATTAACGATTTAGAAATTTTACCGGCGCAAAACTGTCATCTTAGCCTGAAAAAAGGAGTCAATGGTTCGGACCCAATATTATGATTATAGTTGAAGTGTAAACACATACACAACATATGAGAGCAGCACAATAGACAAACAGATGAACAGACGAAATGTATCTAAAGGCCATCCGTAAGAGACGGTAATGTCAACACATACGAGAATATCAGACAACCCGATAGATATATCGGACTGAAAGAACAGTAAAATCAACAGACGGACGGGCAGGGCAGAACAGTTAAATCGACAGACGGATTGTCTGAACAGTTAAATCGACAGACGGATTGTCAGAACAGTTAAATCGACAGACAGATTGTCAGAACAGTTAAATCGACAAACGGATTGTCTGAACAGTTAAATCGACAGACGGATTGTCAGAACAGTTAAATCGACAGACGGATTGTCTGAAAAGTTAAATCGACAGACGGATTGTCTGAACAGTTAAATCGACAGACGGATTGTCAGAACAGTTAAATCGACAGACGGATTGTCAGAACAGTTAAATCGACAGACGGATTGTCTGAACAGTTAAATCGACAGACGGATTGTCTGAACAGTTAAATCGACAGACGGATTGTCAGAATAGTTAAATCGACAGACGGATTGTCAGAACAGTTAAATCGACAGACGGATTGTCTGAACAGTTAAATCGACAGACGGATTGTCAGAACAGTTAAATCGTAAGACGGATTGTCAGAATAGTCAAATCGACAGACGGATTGTCAAAACAGTTAAATCTACAGACGGGTTGTCAGAACAGTTAAATCGATAGACGGATTATCAGAACAGTTAAATCAACAGACGGATTGCCAGAACAGTTAAATCGACAGACGGATTATCAGTACAACTAAATCGACAGACGAATTGTCAGAACAGTTAAATCGACAGACGGATTGTCAGAACAGTTACATCGACAGACGGATTGTCGGAACAATTAAATCGACAGACGGATTGACCGAACAGTTATATCGACAGACGTAAGGACAGGGACAAACGATCGGACAGAACTGTAACATTTACAAATGGACGGACATACCCGTTATATATGGTCGGAAAGAACAGACATATCAGCAGTCGGACGGACATACCATGTATATCGACCGACGGGCAAAACAGTAAAATCGACAGTCGGAAGAAATGAACAGTAAGTAAATTTGACAGACGGACGGACAGAACAGTATAACTAATTCAACCGACACGCGGACATAATTAACAAACAGAACAGTTAAATCGACAGACGGACGGACAGAACAGTATACCTAAATCAATCCACAGACGGTCAAAATAAACAAATTGACAGATGGACGGACTGAACCGTTTAACAGACAGACGGACGGACAGAAAAGTTAAATCGACAGACGAACGGACATATCAGTTAAATCGACAGACGAACGGACATATCAGTTAAATAGACAGACGGACGGACATATCAGTTAAATCAGCAGACGAACGGACATATCAGTTAAATCGACAGACGAACGGACATATCAGTTAAATCGACAGACGAACGGACATATCAGTTAAATTGACAGACGAAAGGACATATCAGTTAAATCGGCAGACGGACGGACATATCAGTTAAATCGACAGACGAACGGACATATCAGTTAAATCGACAGACGAACGGACATATCAGTTAAATCGGCAGACGAACGGACATATCAGTTAAATCGGCAGACGAACGGACATATCAGTTAGATCGACAGACGAACGGACATATCAGTTAAATCGACAGACGAACGGACATATCAGTTAAATCGGCAGACGAACGGACATATCAGTTAAATCGGCAGACGAACGGACATATCAGTTAAATCGGCAGACGAACGGACATATCAGTTAAATCGGCAGACGAACGGACATATCAGTTAAATCGGCAGACGAACGGATAGAACAGTAGACAGTAAACTCTACAGTCGGAAGAAATGAACAGTAAAATCAGTTAATTGACAGACGGACGGACAGAACAGTATACCTAAATCAACCGAAAGACGGACATAACCGACACACAGACATATGGACGGACAGAACAGTTAAATAGACAGACGGGCGGACAGAACAGTTAAATAAACAGACGGACGGACAGAACAGTATACCTTAAGCAACCTAAAGGCGGACAGAATAAACAAAAAGGCAGATGGACGGACAGAACAGTTCAATAAACAGCCGGATAAACAGAACAGTTAAATAAACAGACAGAACAGTAAACCTGAGATACTAAGACGGAAGGTCAGAACAGTAAAGCCAACAGACAGATATACAGAACAGTGTAAAAGACAGACGGACGGTCAGAACAGTAAAATCAACAGACGGATAGACAGAACAGTGAAAAAGACAGACGAACAGTCAGAACAGTAAAATAAACCGACGGATAGACAGAACAGTGATAAAGACAGACGGACGGTCAGAACAGTAAAATAAACCGACGGATAGACAGAACAGTAAAAAAAGACAGACGGACAGTCAGAACAGTAAAATCAACAGACGGATAGAAAGAACAGTAAAACAAGACAGACGGACAGTCAGAACAGTAAAATCAACAGACGGATAGACAGAGCAGTGTAAAAGACAGACGGACGGTCAGAACAGTAAAATCAATAGACGGATAGACAGACGGAACAGTAAACCTGAGATACTAAGACGGACGGTCAGAACAGTAAAGCCAACAGACAGATAGACAGAACAGTGTAAAAGACAGACGGACGGTCAGAACAGTAAAATCAACAGACGGATAGACAGAACAGTGAAAAAGACAGACGAACAGTCAGAACAGTAAAATAAACCGACGGATAGACAGAACAGTGAAAAAGACAGACGGACGGTCAGAACAGTAAAATAAACCGACGGATAGACAGAACAGTGAAAAAGACAGACGGGCGGACAGAACAGTTAAATAAACAGACGGACGGACAGAACAGTATACCTTAAGCAACCTAAAGGCGGACAGAATAAACAAAAAGGCAGATGGACGGACAGAACAGTTCAATAAACAGCCGGATAAACAGAACAGTTAAATAAACAGACAGAACAGTAAACCTGAGATACTAAGACGGAAGGTCAGAACAGTAAAGCCAACAGACAGATATACAGAACAGTGTAAAAGACAGACGGACGGTCAGAACAGTAAAATCAACAGACGGATAGACAGAACAGTGAAAAAGACAGACGAACAGTCAGAACAGTAAAATAAACCGACGGATAGACAGAACAGTGATAAAGACAGACGGACGGTCAGAACAGTAAAATAAACCGACGGATAGACAGAACAGTAAAAAAAGACAGACGGACAGTCAGAACAGTAAAATCAACAGACGGATAGAAAGAACAGTAAAACAAGACAGACGGACAGTCAGAACAGTAAAATCAACAGACGGATAGACAGAGCAGTGTAAAAGACAGACGGACGGTCAGAACAGTAAAATCAATAGACGGATAGACAGACGGAACAGTAAACCTGAGATACTAAGACGGACGGTCAGAACAGTAAAGCCAACAGACAGATAGACAGAACAGTGTAAAAGACAGACGGACGGTCAGAACAGTAAAATCAACAGACGGATAGACAGAACAGTGAAAAAGACAGACGAACAGTCAGAACAGTAAAATAAACCGACGGATAGACAGAACAGTGAAAAAGACAGACGGACGGTCAGAACAGTAAAATAAACCGACGGATAGACAGAACAGTGAAAAGGACAAACGGACGGTCAGAACAGTACCATCAACAGACGGATAGACAGAACAGTAAAAAAGACAGACGAACAGTCAGAACAGTAAAATAAACCGACGGATAGACAGAACAGTGAAAAAGACAGACGGACGGTCAGAACAGTACAATCAACAGACGGATAGACAGAACAGTAAAAAAAAGACAGACAGACGGTCAGAACAGTAAAATCAACAGACGGATAGACAGAACAGTAAAAAAAAGACAGACGGACAGTCAGAACAGTAAAATCAACAGACGGATAGACAGAACAGTAAAACAAGACAGACGGACAGTCAGAACAGTAAAATCAACAGACGGATAGACAGAACAGTGTAAAAGACAGACGGACGGTCAGAACAGTAAAATCAACAGACGGATAGACAGAACAGTGAAAAGGACAAACGGACGGTCAGAACAGTACCATCAACAGACGGATAGACAGAACAGTGAAAAGGACAAACGGACGGTCAGAACAGTACCATCAACAGACGGATAGACAGAACAGTAAAACAAGACAGACGGACGGTCAGAACAGTAAAATCAACAGACGGATAGACAGAACAGTGAAAAGGACAAACGGACGGTCAGAACAGTACCATCAACAGACGGATAGACAGAACAGTGAAAAGGACAAACGGACGGTCAGAACAGTTCCATCAACAGACGGATAGACAGAACAGTGAAAAGGACAAACGGACGGTCAGAACAGTACCATCAACAGACGGATAGACAGAACAGTAAAATAAGACAGACGGACGGTCAGAACAGTAAAATCAACAGACGGATAGACAGAACAGTGAAAAGGACAAACGGACGATCAGAACAGTACCATCAACAGACGGATAGACAGAACAGTGAAAAGGACAGACGGACGGTCAGAACAGTACCATCAACAGACGGATAGACAGAACAGTAAAAAAGACAGACGAACAGTCAGAACAGTAAAATAAACCGACGGATAGACAGAACAGTGAAAAAGACAGACGGACGGTCAGAACAGTACCATCAACAGACGGATAGACAGAACAATGAAAAGGACAGACGGACGGTCAGAACAGTACCATCAACAGACGGATAGACAGAACAGTAAAAAAGACAGACGAACAGTCCGAACAGTAAAATAAACCGACGGATAGACAGAACAGTGATAAAGACAGACGGACGGTCAGAACAGTAAAATAAACCGACGGATAGACAGAACAGTGAAAAAGACAGACGGACGGTCAGAACAGTAAAATCAACAGACGGATAGACAGAACAGTAAAAAAAAGACAGACGGACAGTCAGAACAGTAAAATCAACAGACGGATAGACAGAACAGTAAAACAAGACAGACGGACGGTCAGAACAGTAACAACAACAGACGGATAGACAGAACAGTGTAAAAGACAGACGGACGGTCAGAACAGTAAAATCAACCGACGGATAGACAGAACAGTGAAAAAGACAGACGGACGGTCAGAACAGTAAAATCAATAGATGCACCGACAGAACAGTGAAATAGACAGAGAATATTCCCACGTACCACGTTGTTCTGATATCCCTTCCTTTCCCACGGACTACTATACTTCACTATACATAGATAAATATGAAGTATACGATCGCTTGTGACTATTATCGCTTCTTGACCCTTTATTCCCCACCACACCTCTATAAGGTACACATGAAGGGAAATTTACATTTTTTCCAGATGCAGGCGACATCAGACATTAGCCTCTGGAGCAGACGACTTTGGAAACTCTATTCACATGTTTTTATATAATAAGAGTGGTAAAAGCTTTGAATGAACCAATGTTAAAATCTTAAATATTTGATAGTTTATTTATTTTATTCACAGTTGAGGATACTGAAGGAAAAGAAGACCGTTAATTAACCCTTTCCCTCATATAGACGCTTTCTGACGGCTCTGCAGCAGATGGCTTTTTGAAAAGATAGTGACAAAAGAAGAAATTGCTCAAAACGAGCAATTTCTCCTTTTGCCACAATGTTTTCCATTTTTAGTCATAGGTTATCCATTCAATTAAAGAGATTTTCTATTTTTTGACAAAATATGTTCAAAGTCGTCTGCTGCAGAATTGTCGTATGAGGGAAAGGGTTAAGGACAGAGGCGTTCAAGTCGTCAGAATCAGGAGAAGGGTTATTTAAAAAATCGTCTCTGATAACTAGTTCCGTCTCTGATAACTAGTTACGTCTCTGATAACTAGTTACCTCCCTGTTGACCCTTTCCCACATACAACCATTCTGCAGGAAGACGACTTTGAACGCATACACGCACAAATATGAAAAATCTCTTTAAATCAATGTATTATTATTATTATTATTATTGAATGGAGTTGAACACATTGTGGGACATGGAGAAATTGCTCGTGATGAGCAATTTCTACTTTTGCCACTTTGTTTTCAAAAGTAGTCTCCAGACACGTCGAAATACGTATACATGTGAGAAAACAATACAAATCGTCTCTGATAACTAATTTCCTCCTTAATAAAAGATGACGATACAATAAATGTAACGATTGATTGTTTGGTGTTTTAGGCTGCTTTCAGCAATTTTTCAGTTATAACTAGGCGTTTCCTGGGTAGGTTAAAGTCCTGCTGGTTCATTTATCCTGACACCAGCCAGTTAGTCGTAATGCTAACCCCGAAATGCTCAGAGCAAAAAAAAAAAAAAGCGGGGGGGGGGGGGGGGGAAATCCATAACTACCATTGTTTAAATTCTTTAATAAATGTAACGAGCAAAGGTTTATAAGGCAGGAACTATCTGTGAACAACATACTAGGTATCTAAGACACACCTTATTCTCCGCGAACAACCAATGACCTCCCACATAGATACGTTTACAACAGGGTTCCTCTCGGCTATTTACGAACATACCAGAAATGAATAAGGTTCTGTATCTGTAATATCAATTGTTTTTCAACACTGTTTTCAAAATGCGTCTTCAGAAAACGCGAGTGCAAATGCATTCCGTAAAAGGAAAAATTATAAAAGGTTATCTTTGATAATTACCTATCTTTATTTTACATGATAATTTAATTACTAGATTAGTGTACACTGTTTTATATGCTGCATTTACCCTCCTCCTTTTTTTCACTTTCCCTTATCGACATTCGCAAACATTGAATTAACTGACTGTTAAAGGCGGCCTTTACAATAATGCCAGTAACGCCGAAAAAAGTCATTTATCGGAACTACTTTGCTACAAGAGCGCTGTTAAGACATATCTGTTTTCGATCTAATGAACATAGATAAATCAGAAAACAATCGTCAACATACCTTCGTTAACGAGGGAAAGTATTGATCCTGGATATGTGTTTGTAATACATCGACTGAGATTCTAGAAGGTAAACAGCAAAAACAAAAATATATATATATACACACGGTAATTTACTAACAATTCCGAGAAACTTTTTTTTGTCTGCAGAGACAAAATGGCATTTACTATATACCATACAGGTATGTAACAAAAAGAGATGCAGAAAAATACAGCAACTCTATCTCTCTTTCTCTGATATAGACGATTTAAATCATCGTCAATAACACATCAAAATATCACAAATAACTTGACAAATCATCGCCAAAAACACACCAAAATAACACCAATAAAATCTTTAATCATCACCAATAACATCATAAAGTATCGCAAATAACACCCAAATAATCAATAATAACACCACAAATTATCGCCAATTACCCTCCACATCACTCTTAAGATACCCGTACATCATTCCCAGTTACACCTCCATAGCATCCCCAATAACACCACCAAGCCATCGCCATTGTCACCTTAAATCATCCCAAATAACACTCCAAATTATCCTCGAATTGCATTTCCAAATCATCCCCAATAAAACTTAAAACATACTCAATAACACACCTCAAATCATCCCAAATTCATCCATAATAACACCCCAAAGCATTCCCAATGGGCACTTGGGCAAGGCATATTTTCTAGCATGGTACCGGTTTGTTTACGCAGGGATCATGAATAAGTGAACTGTCACCGTGATATAACTGAAATAATGTTGAAATCGGCGTAAAACCCCAATAAAACAAAGCATTCCCAATGAGACCCCAAACCATCCTTAATTACACTTCCATATCATCCCCAATAACACCACCAAGCCATCGCCATTAACACCTTAAATCATCCCCAATAACACTACAAATCATCTCGAATTGCATTCTCAAATCATCCAGAATAAAATTTAAAATCATCCCAAATTACACTCCAAATCACCCCTAATAACACACCTCAAATTATCCCCAGTTCATCCATAATAACACATCAAACCATCCCCAATAAAACCCTTATTCGTCCAAAATAACACCAAAAAGAATCACCAAGATCATCCCATATACACCCTAATAACACACCAAATCATCACGAATAACACCTTCAAATTATCCCCAATAGCACTTAAAATAATCATGAATAAAACTTCAAATCATCCCCAATAGCACTCAAAATCATCCCTAATAACACTTCTAATCATCCCTAATAGAACTTCAAATCATCACCAATAAAACTTCAAATCATCCCAAATAGCACTCAAAATCATCCCCGATAACACTTCAAATCATGCCCAATAGCACTCAAAATCATCCCCAATAACACTTCAAATCATCCCCAATAGCACTCAGAATCATCACTAATAACACTTCTAATCATCCCCATTACCACTCCAAATCATCAACAATAACTTTTTCTAATTAACACCAATAACACTTTTAATCATCTCCAATAGCACTCCAAATCATCACCAATAACACTTCTAATCATCCCCAATATCACTCAAAATCATCACCAATAACACTTCTAATCATCCAAAATAGCACTCAAAATCATCACCAATAACACTTCTAATCATCCCCAATAGCACTCAAAATCATCACCAGACGCGGCTCACTTATTTCAGATGTTTATAAATGTTGAACGCTATTACTAGGATGTTTTCAAAGCAGACGACTCTAAAAAGCATATAAGTGTATTACGGGTTATCCAAACCCGCATTCGAAATGATCGATTAGATCATGCTAGGAGAATATCATACATGGCTGAAGGACACAGCTACTTTTGACAGCTGCTTGCTTTCCGAATGTCTAGATCTATTACCCTGGCAACCCCGAGAGGATACCCCAAGAAGCATATTCGCTTACCGAATGTTAATGTATATTTTACCCTTGCAACCCCGAGAGGATACTCCAAGAAGATTATTTGCTTACCGAGCCTGAAGGTTTTCCCGAGAGCATACCCCAAGAAGCATATTTGCTTTGCAAACCTTAAGGTTTTCTTCCCCTAGTATTCCCGAGAGGATACCCCAAGCTGCATATTTGCTTACCGAGCCTTAAGGTTTTCTTCCCCTAGTATTCCCGAGAGGATACCCCAAGCTGCATATTTGCTTACCGAGCCTTAAGGTTTTCTTTCCCTAGTATTTCCGAGAGGATACCCCAAGAAGCATATTTGCTTACCGAGCCTTAAGGGTTTCTTCCCCTAGTATTCCCGAGAGGATACCCCAAGAAGCATATTTGCTTACCGAGCCTTAAGGGTTTCTTCCACTAGTATCCCCGAGAGGATACCCAAAGAAGCATATTGTATGTTATATATTCCCATGAAGTTCCATGACACGATGTTCAATATATTTGATGTAAACTACACGCCAATCTCATTGAAAACAGACTAAAATAATACGCTGTACGTATACTGCATCTGACGACACCACATACAAGGCCAACTTGAATTGACCCTATACATTTTGATATTCACGGTTTCTATACAATCGGACCTATAATCACCACCTCTTTATCTCTTTTATTTTTTGGGGTTATCTTATCTGCTGATACATAACGATCGATTGTGCAGTCGACAATTTGATTGGCTGTAGGAAAGGTCAACCTGAGAAGACCTGTAATAGGCAGTCATCAGACATATACCGGCGTCTGCTATTGCAGCGAAGTTTAGGTCTGACTTTAATCCTATTTACTAGACACCAATTGTTCACGTCAAGGGCAGTAATCCTGATATTGATACATATATGCCGTCACCATACATATTGGAATGTAGGTCAAACCCCTGGTATGAACCCCTGCCTGACGGACCGACAGTTTTTAATTAATTTGTATCCTACCTCAAAAAGAGGCTAGTCCCCAATTACCATTTCAGTCCGTATCTATAACAATATGAACTAGAACTGTGAGTGAACTCACAAAAGGATACAGACAGACAGACAGACAGACGGACGTACCCATGAAGGGGTATAAAAACAACGGCATAATCTGCATCCGGGGTGTATTACAGTCTGAGACAAAACTTGCACCATGATAATATTTGCACGAAAAGGTCGGGGTTCTTGTGAGGCTGAAAAAGCGTATAGATATGCGTGTTTAGCCCTTTCCCACTTACAACAAATATACAGCAGACGACATGAAAAACATCAAGGAAATATTGAAATTCCCTGATTATATATATAATTAAATAGTGTTGAAAATAGTTGTAAATTGAGAAATTGCTATTCCATCACTAATTTCTTTTTCCACAATGTTTTCAAAAGTCAGTTGCGTTAAAATATTGTCTGCAAAGTTGTTTAACTTAAGACTTAGACGTTAAGATTTGTTTAAGTTTTTGATATTAAAGAAATAAGATCTCAGCACAACACACACCGCTCCGTGAACATTTACGACCAATTTATATTCGGATCAGTTTGCGCATCGGTGAAGTCTGATAGGAGAACGCTTCTGATACACAGCACACAGTGACATTCGGACCAGATGGCATTAATGTGCAGACCTACGAACACGTGTGACCTATAAAAACGAGGTTTGTTTTCCTGGCGTAATACACTGAATATCAAGTGAAGCGTTAGACACAGCCACATTTATATGACAACCAAAACAGTCAGCGTTGCTTAAGCTTCCATACATCAACTACAACTATGTATTCCGCGGCAGGTGAAAGGGTGGTTGTTTTATTTCTTATCCGGACAGTGAAGACCCCGACTAGTCTGCGAGTACGCACATTATCATCGGCTTATTTATTTCCCTCCTACATGTAAGAGGGCAATATCAGTTTTTGACAATTTACCCTTTCCCATGTGCAATAAATTTGCAGCAGACGACATTGAAAACATTTTGCCAAATACGTGAATAATCTCCTAAAAATACAAGATTTAATTATTATATAGCATGAAAACATTGTGACAAAAGGAGAAATTGCTCATAATGAGCAATTTCTCCTTTTGTCACAAGGTTTTAAAAATTCGTCTGCTGCAGATGCGTCGGAATCTTAAAGTGTAAAAGGGTAAACTGGAAGTATATCCCCCTTGGAGTAACCCCTTCCCTCATATAGACGCTTTCTGACGCCTCTGCAGCAGATGGCTTTTTTAAAACATAGTGACAAAAGAAGAAATTGCTCAAAACGAGTAATTTCTCCTTTTGCCACAATGTTTTCCACTTTTAGTATCCATTCAATTATAGAGATTTTCTATTTTTTGACAAAATATGTTCAAACTCGTCTGCTGCAGAATTGTCGTATGTGGGAAAGGGTTAAACGCCAAAACTTCTTTATTTCAAATGATCAACACTCCTTCTCGCCTAATGCTGATCGTATTCTATCTGTAACTCAAGCTTATATTTGTCTGTAAATTATTAAGACATTGAAATACAGTTTAAACGCGTTTCCATGTTAATTCACCCTTTCCCACATACAACAAATGTTGAGGAGACGACTTTGGAAAGATTAAGTCAAACAATAAAAATGAAAGAACACTTATTGAATTAAGTTAAACACAATGTGGCAAAAGGAGAACTTGCTCAAAAGTCGTCTGCTGCAGAGGCGTCAGAAAGCGTCTGTATGTGGGAAAGTGTTAACTTAATCTAGCGCTAAAGCTGATGAACTCCAGAGTTTAGATAGTATAGTCAACGTTTTATAACTGTTTTTCAAAGGTTGTCTTGAAATATTAGACGCATAATTCTGAGATAAAATTAGAGGAATAACTTCACTTTCCAGTAGAGTAAACATCTAAGTATGATTTTTACTGGGAAGACATACCCAGTAAGCAAAAAATTGAAAATGTTCGTAACTTTTCAACATTTACTGTCAAACTTGTTTTGAACTATTTATTACTTACTTTGTTGTCACTATAAGTAATATCATTTTGTTTAGCTCCATCTGGAGTTCAGAACCTTTAATATAGCGGAATCCAGACAACTCGCCCCAAAACCCAAGAGTTATCTAAGGTACGAGTTTATGTATCAGCCGTTCAGCAGTGTATGACCTTTAACAGCTATAACTGTAGCCAGTCCACCAATACATTTTTAAGCTATCTGTTATTTGATTGGTGGATTGACCAGCCTTAGCTTATGTACAATTACACCGAACGCACTGTATGTATTTTGATATCATTACTTTTTACAATATAAATGAATGCAAGCAATCAAATGGTAAGCAACTCAAACTTGACCTCAAAGCATTGCTCTGACAAGTCGCAGAACTTTGTCGTTTAACCCCCTTTTCCCACATACACACAAATCTGCAGCAGACGACTTTGAAAACATTGTGACAAAAACCTGAAAAAAATTCCATAAAAGATAGCTTAATTGTTAAATAAATGTGAAAACATTGTGGCCAAATGAGAAATTGCTCATCATGAGCAATTTCACCTTTGGCCACAATGTTTTCAAAAGTCGTCTGCTGTTATTGCGTCAAAATGCGCCTGCGTGTGGGAAAGGGTTAATGACTTCAGTGCGAAAGCAATTACAAAATTACACATTTTTGCTTTCGATGTGAGCTTGATGAGCTTTGAATAAAGCAATAATTCAAATAGCAAGACTAGAAATGGAACCCATAATGACAGTAAATTGTGCGCTAAACTTCGGATATCATCATCGTTTAGTTATAAGTAATGGCATCGGTAGGTTGCTTTTAGAAACCATAGACAGTTTCTTTTGCCTAATAACACTGCACAAGAACAACACACACGAACTTTGCTCTTCAAATATTCAATTCCGCACCGCCAGTGTAGAAAATTTCAATTCATCATCATCACACATGAACTATAGAGTTTTTAAATATATTTTGTTTATCATTGCTCTCAATTATGATGTATGTGAACAGGGACTAATGATACAGTAGTAGTCCCAGATGTGAAATTAAATGTGTTTTATCTTATCTGCTCCATCAAGCAATTTCACACTTCAATTCAGTTTCAATTTATTTTTTACAAAACATAAATTATGAATCAAATCCGTTGCAAATTTGATATTCCAAAAATAATGAGCAATGAGTCCTATAAAAGTGTTATTATGGACTATTAGCATTCAAATATATATTAATATAATTATATATTTCTAGACAAATAACATTGACTATATCGAGAAAAATCATAATGTATCTTCATTTAACGATTATCTAGAATTTCAAAAATACACAGACAAAAATATAAATACATTTGTTTTTATCAATCAACAATAATCAACAATATTTGTAAACAAACAGATACAAAAAACTCACAGTGTCTACGAAGTACCGCACCGAGTGCCAAAACAGCTTAACTTCCTGCAGTATGAATAACCTTATTTCCGGAATCTGTGTTACAGTGTGTATATTACGAATAAATATAGACGACAGGGATGTAAGGCGATGGAGTATTTATACAAGACCGACATAATTACGCAGCTACAGTACCGCGGCACGTAAAACAGAGTCCGTCATTTGATACCAATACTAATTAATACAAACTTTTGTTTATTTAACCCTTTCCCATGTGCTTCAGACGCATCTGCAAAACATTTTTGCAAAAGGAGGAATTAACGCCGTTTTCAACAATGTTTCAGTCATATCACAGCAACCCCTACTGATGCGCGTTTCCTGGCTTTCTCACACCATGCAGCACTCCCACCAAACATTTTTTCCAAGAAACTGGCTGCTTTTCCACATAGACTGTTTTAGATGAAACTACCACCAAAGGAAAATAAATTCACTGACATATTTATTGGAGTTTAACGCCGTTTACGACATTTTTTAGTTATATCACGGCGTCAGTTCACATAAACATGTGTTTTCTCACATAAGTATTTACTCCGCACAGAGCTCTAGATAGGGGGCGTTTTGCACATGTTCTAAAATCCTTATTTGACCCTTTAACACTATGTTGTGGGTACTCAAAAGAATCGTCTCAGTGAGACGATTCTTTTGAGTACCCACAACATAGGATTTGCTTGGGTAATAAGAAATATATTGTGGGGGAAAACGGCTGTTTACCCCTCCTTATCTGAACCTCTGCTTCACACAACATTTTACCTTGACCACTGGCCACCATTCTACATATCGAGGGCTTGGCGTGAAACGGTTGTAACTAAAAAAAAACTATTTTGAAAACCCTGGTTTAGGGGCAATTTTGACACCTTTGTAAACAATGCAAATTTAGGTGCCATTGCTCAGAACGAGCAATGGCACCTACATTTCCATTGTTTACCAAGAAAAATGATTTAACGCTTTTAAAGACTGTATTGCAAGGTGATTAACCTTGGTAACAAAATACCAATTTTAGCTACAACGCCAAGCCCTCGATATAATAGTTTAGCACACTGTCAGCTGTTAGTGTGACGATGAACAATTTCTGCTTTAGCCACAATGTTTTCAAAAGCTGTCTGATGCAGATGTATCAAACTGTTTCTGCATACGAGAAAAGATTAAAGCGACAACATGTAATTAAATTCAACCGATACGTAACTCTTAATCTAATAAACAGACTGCGTTACAACTGTTACGATATACGAATAAAATGTGTTTACGTTTTACGTAACATTGTAATGCATGTCCTTCCGATGACATGTTAAACAGCAGTTTACAAGCAAAATAGACCAGTAATCACCGTCCTTACAAGAACAGACAAACAAGGCGAATAAATCCCACGGAACGCCCTTTGAAGGTTGTTAAACAATGGCGTGATAAGGGTAATGCCTCTGGGACTTTTCCTGACAAACGGCGAGAGTTGAGGCTAAGTCTCCAGCAAATAGATATAGATCTTGGTTAGCCCTTTCCACCCTGCAGACTCGTTATACGCGAATAGCAGCAGACGACTTTTGAAAACATTGTGGCCAAAGGTGAAATTGCTCATGATGAGCAATTTCTCCTTTGGTCACAATGTTTTCAACTTTATTCAACAATTCAGCTATCTTTTATTGATTTTTTTCAGGTTTTTGTCACCATGTTTTTAAAGTCGTCTGCTGCAGATTTGTGTGTATGTGGGAAAGGGTTAATATAACAGACCGGTTGTTTTGTAACCGATGTAAAATGAACAATGTTTACCCTTTCCCTTATTCAAACTCTTTATGATACCACTATAGCAGACTACTTTTGAAAACATTGCGACAATGGGAGTAATTGCTCAAAACGAGCAATGCCTCCAAATGCCACAATGTTTTCACCTCTATTCAATAATTATGCTGTCATTTATAGAAAGTTCCAAATGTACGGATAGACCCTTTCAAAGTCGTCTGCTGCAGATTTGCTGTTTGTGGGACTGGGTTAATAAACAATTAAGATATATATGATATATGCGCATATACTACCATTGTTAACCGTATACATCGATGGCGTATGCAAAGTACTTGTAACAAAGTGGTATTTGCTTGGTTTGCATAGTGTTTTACGCCTCTTTCAACAATGTTTCAGTTATATCGCGGCGTTTCCTGGTTAAGTTACTAGTACAACTGGTTCATTTATCCAGGCCGAGCCCCGGTAGCTCAGTCGGTAGCGACGTGAGCTGTCAATTCAGGGGTTGTGAGTTCGAATCCCGGCTCGGCCAACTTTCTTTCCGACGATTGACAAAAGTCAATGACATGCGTCATTCGTCTTCCACCAATGGGCTAAGTCTATGTGGAAAAGCAGCCAGTTGCTTGGGAAGATTGTTGTGTGGAGTACTGGTGTAAGAAAACCAGGAAATGAATGAGTAGGTGAACTGGCCGGGCCGTGATATAACTGAGATATTATTAAAAACCGGCGTTAAACCCCAATCAATCAATCAATCAATAATGTATCCAGACACAAGCGAGTCAGTCCTGAACGCCAAGAAGGAAAAGCCACTAATACCAAGTATTTGGTAAGACCCGGCGGGGGATCGAACAACCCGCGACCTCCCGTGCAGAGGCGAACGCATTACCAATACATTACCGAGGCGGTATGCCAAGCAAATGTAACAATATGCTTTGCGCGCGACATTTATATAAAAACGGACCACCGGAGATTATTAACCCTTTCCCTCATACGACAATTCTGCAGCAGACGACTTTGAACGTATTTTGTCAAAACATAGAAAATCTCTATAATTAAATGGATAACCTGTGACAAAAAGTGGAAAACATTGTGGCAAAAGGAGAAATTGCACGTTTTGTGCAATTTCTTCTTTTGTCACTATGTTTTCAAAAAGCCGTCTGCTGCAGAGGCGTCAGAAAGCGTCTATATGAGGGAAAGGGTTAACCCTTTCCCACATACAAATCATCTGCAGTAGACCTCTTTGAAAACAATTAGTCAACATTTGGAAACCCTCTGAAGATGACAGAACAATTATTGAATACAGTTGGGAACATTTTGACAATAGGGGAAATTGCTCATTATGAAAGGGTTAAATTCAATGAAATTATACATCAAATGGACACTCAGAGGTAGTGTATTACAGGGGCGTAGCTTGGCAATAATCAATGTGTAGGCCGTCTCGTGAGAAAATCAACATTGTGGACTCTGCGTAAAGTATCGACCCGGATCAGCCTAAGCATGCCACACAGGCGTACCCCGGATAAACACTTTTCGCCTCCTGTGGATTTTCTGTTTCAGGAATCACTACTCTATCTATCCTCCCTTAGACGGAATGTATCGGCCGGATCAGTCTGCGCGGACAGCGCATGCTGATCTGGTCGATACATTACGCAGATGTGCAGATACATTACGCAGCTGCATTTTGGGGGCAATTTGAGAAAAAAAATGTGTAGGCACGTGCCTACAGTGCCTAAAGGGAGCTACGCCCCTGTATTCAATGGAAATTGCGATCAATTTACATATGACCGCCGACGCGAGATTTTGGGCCTTCGGACATTTTTCGGCAATTGTGAAATTTGACATTTTTCTTAAAGAAAGAGATTTCATTAACTCAGTAGTTTTTATTTCATCGAGTTATCATTATTTTTCAGAAAGATATGAACGTTCTTGCTTGTGTACCAAACGTCAACATCATGACGTCAGTTTACATAATTATGCCAATTTAAATGACGTTCAAAAGGTGAATAAATGACGTTATGTTCCGCGGGTTTTTCACACACTAATTGCAGGTTTTGAAGTAATAACATAACAGATATCTAGTCAAAAGTTAGTGTTCTTTATTTAACACTGAGTTCTTAAAGACTAAACAAAAAAAAACAAAAAAGTCAAAGGTGAAATTAAATGAGTGATCTTACAAAAAAATAATGAGATAAACATGACAGAATAATTAGTATAATTATACTATGTGTATATGATTACATCAATAAATGAACGAAAGACAAAATAAGGAATGAACACAAATGAATTAATATAGAAATTAATCACGTGTATACAAATTAAGATTTTTCATTCTTCGCTGTAAACAGGGCATAATTTATCTTCATATCCCGGTCGAACGTATTTCCTGACATTTTTGTACAAATAGTTTTGTCTTTCCATAGTCAGACCGGGAGGTCGAATGTGTTCCGGGTACATATCTGGCATCACATCTATGCCTTCTTTAATAAGAACAACTCGTTCTTCTCTGCCACCAGAACATTCCCGCACATACACTGCTCGTTTGTCTGCGTCTGTAAATCGGAAGACGTGGTACTTCCTGATTCCTTTTAGGGGCAAAAACGTATCTTTAAGGAAAGACTTCCAGTCGTACCTAAAACAAATCAAATTACTGAAGTACTAAAATGCGGGGATGTAGCAAACAGTGGAACGTTTAATTAACTAGATACATGGGGGCAACATGTAGAGTTCATTACTTGTCAGAAGCATTTATACAGACTTATGAGCTCTTAGTATCCTTGAACATTGACAGCCATGTGTTTTAAATGTGATACACAGTATCATTAAAGTGCAACGGTCATGGTGGAGTGCGCTTTGGCAAGGCATATTCCCTAGCCTAGTACTGGTTTGTTTACCCAGGGATCATGAATAAGTGAACTGTCGCCGTGATATAACTGAAATAATGTTGGAAGTGGCGTAAAACCCTCTATATATAATAATAATCATTAAAGTTAACATTTCTACCCGTTGTGTAAAAATACAACAAACGCTATGACTAGGGATTAAAGTGAACACTTCTACTCGTTGTGTAAAAATAAAACAAACGCTATGACTAGGGGTTTTCTCAAACAAAAAATGGTTTCAATATAAATTTACATTTTGTTATTTTTGCACAAGCAAATTGTTATACTTTTATATATAATTAAGTTACTTTGTGTTATATTTTATACTTAAATTTCTAAATTATGTATACAACTTTATGGATTAGAACTTTACATTGTGTACGTTTACTTTGTATAATGTGCATACTGTTTAGCTTGTTGTGAAACGTATTTAACTGATCCCTGGGCAATCAAGACAAATTGTCCATTTTGAAAAAACAGAGAGCAGCACACACAATTTACAAATTTTCATTTCCTGTAAGCTGGGCATGACAATATACGGAGGTATTCAGCACAGCTGAATCCCCCGCATAAAAAGCAAAACTTTGTATTGGATATCAAACACTGTCTCAGAACTGTAATTTCAACAGTCCCGTCATTGGAGTTCATGTGTTTATCACGTTTCAAAATAAAATCAGTCATATCACGACGGTCAGTTCACCTAATCATGCGTTTCCTAGCTTTCTCACACCAGTAAACCACATAACATTCTTTCCAAGTAACTGGCTGCTTTTCCACATAGACTATAAGCCGATTAGTGTTTATAACTTCAGATGTCTTAATATATACATACCATGTCCAATTTTCTTCACCATTGTCTGCACGAAAGAGAACTGCACTATTGCTATATGCGGACTTGTGTACGATGTCAGCAAGCTGTCCCAAGCTATCACAGTCACTGCGTCTAAACAACTTTTTAATGTGTCCAAACCCAGCATCGACGAGACACCTTTAACGAAAGTCCAAAGTTTAGGAATATATTTATGTTTAATATTTATTTACCTTTTAAATATAACATTGATTTCAACCAGTGTTGTATTCCAGTATTTAGTAACATCCTTGTTCGTGCTTAGTCTCATACTATGTATTCTTTTCTAATAATTAATATTTGGTTGGCAAATATCGTATATGAAGATTAGACTGCACGAATGTGAAGACTGAAATTGGTCTCAAATTGTTTGCAGATTGTATGTCAATCAAGTAAAGTAAGAAAATCAGTTACTTAAAGTTCCGTACCGCACATACGGGTTAATCAACGTTAAGGTGTCCAGAGAGTTTTTTACATTTGTAACTGTTTTCAACGTGTTCGTTCATTAATGCTTGTTCTCAAGTGATAATTTATATTTAACATTAGTATGCACTTACTTTGTATGTCCTGGAATCTGCATTTGCAAAGTAATATCTGTATGTAATCCTTCGTTGATACGCCAACACAGATATGCCATTAAATAACGATTTTTATTCTGGCCTGAAATTAAACAAAATAGATACGTTTAAAATTGTACTTTAAATACAATTCGAGTTTGCTTGCATTAACAACATATGAATATAAACAGTTCGCCTCAATCGGATTTGAAATGTCAACCTTATCATAACACAATGAGAAGAGGAGCACGAGTAAATTTCGAAACACTCATGTAAAACATCTTGCTACAAGCAGGCTGAAGTTAATGCTTTTGATAATGCAACCATTAGCCAAGTTCATTTAGTTTCTATTGTATATATAATTATATATATATTTTCTACATAAGTACTGATTGGCAAAATGATATGGACACATGGTAGCCAGTTATTCATGGATATGTTTTATGGATATAGAGTAATATGTACATGTACCTCCACAGTTATCAGCGTGCATGACACATGCCCTTTCACCCAACCCATATCTGAATAACGAATGGTGTAGCATACTCAATACTGAGTTTGGTCCATGTGTTCCCGTACCATCTGATCCTGCAAACAGACAAGTCGAAAATAATTTAAAAAGATATGGACAACATCTAACTTAACTGGTTTAAATAGCAAATCCCAACGCTAATAACTCGACCAAGGTGAGTGTTTTTTCTCGCTGTTTTGTGAGCAGTACGAGGGCCCTTTCAGTTGTGAAAATATCGAAATGTAAAATATGATGACAGGCAGACTTTGTGAAATTTAGACCTACTTTTGTGAAAAGAGGAGTAGTAATTTGATTGTGAATGGGGCCTAATTTGAATTAAGAAAACACACTGAAGGTGTAATCCTTTTACTTGATTCATACACACCGAGAAACTTACGAACTGAAAGTGTTTTCGAAAGCAATTCTATTGGTATGATATCAACATTAGCGATACATGTCATCCACTCACTTAATTCGTACATACCTATAGTTTGATCCTCATCAATCAAGTAGTTGTATTGGTGTGGAACTGAATCTATACGCACACCGAATATCTGAACTTTACGTCTGGTAACAAAGAAAAGAGGTCCCATTTGTTGGCTGTGATTTGGAAGCGCAACATTTTGGCTATAGTCAAAAGTGTAATGTACTCTCGTAAAGTCAGTGCTTAGGGGTGGGACGGGACCTGCTGGGCGCTCATAACCACGAATTTCTTCCACTGCCTGCAAAACACTCTCTCTGTACTGCTGACGCTCCCTCTGTGCATCCTAAGAATAGAGAGAAAAGAACAAGCTCGCAAATCAATCTTTGGAGACAAAACATAATACACCATTTATGAGCCATGCTATACGAAAATCATCAATCTGATATTCGCAACCTTTGAAAGTCCTAGATTTATCATAAGTGTTTCTTGTCCGCGCAGTCGTATCAGAATCAATACTTTTAGAACACATCTTTGTGAAAGCTGTTATTACTACATATTGAAGTCAAAATTATAAAAAATATACCTTTTGCAAATATGATTATGTTGTTTAACTTATAGCACGACTCAAATTGTTATCCTAACAAAAAGAAATGTTGACTAACACTGTGAACATTACTACAAGTCGGACCTAAGAAATGAATGATTCTCCATTTGAAAAAATAATGTTTTCGGATAAGATAAAACATCTTGTTTGTATTCAATATGGGATGTACTTAGTTGTTATTCGTAGACGTTATTTTGACGATATGCAGCAAGCACTATATACTTTGCATGCATTTCGATAAAGGTACTGTTCGCTATATTTTGTCCAAATAACGAGGTAAAGTAAACAGCTTTTATTCTGTGTGTTACCTGTATATGATTCCTAAGTGTTGTTGCAGCATCGAGTTTGTCACATTCTGTTGTAGCTGCAGCTATTCTCTTTCTTGTGGTTTCACATTTGTGACACACATCTTCTCTTGGTGACATAATCTTTATGTGGGGCAAACAGTGTTTCCATACATCTTTAAATGATGTAAGCCCTAGAGTTCGAACAACTATACAACCACACGCTTTACTGTAATCTGTGTGTAACTGGGTCTTTGTAACATCAGAAGGAAGAAGTATTGGTGACGCTTCATTCCTGCCTCTTGGGGCCGCGGGCATTGGGAGACCGTTAAGCTCAGCATAAGAGTTGACGAAATCTACACAAAATTTAACATCAACAAAACGAAGTGCATGATGAGGCTTTTTTCCGGTATTACCATGTACCCTTGGAACTGCTCCATTTAAAGAAAGGTGGGTTTGGAGAGCTTTTACAGTTTTAATTCCAATATCGTTAATTTTACAGAATGCCCCTTTACACACAGTTATACCATTATGGATAAATCTATAACGAATTCTTTTTCTTTTTCCATTTCTTGTCTCTTCACGATTGTATCTAAGTAAACTGCCCATGATGTACATTTCTTTTTGGTCCTTTTCCATCTCCCTCAATGACAAAATGTGTCTTTCTGTTTGAATTGTGTCCATTTTTTCTAAACAATTTTCTCTGCAAGAACAAACAGTTCCTGTTAAATTAGCTTCATTTTCAGGGTCCGAGTCTACACTGTGTTGTTCGTCTTCGGCATTAAATTCTACAAAATTTTGAATCCTGTCTATCACACCAGATGTTCCTATTTCACCGTAATTCTCTAATTCTGATTCATCCCCCCATTCATCTTGATCAGCCGACTCTGTAGCCGTGAGACATACTTGGACATTGTCCTCATCTGGCAAACCAAATGCTTTAAAAAGTGTATTTAGTTCCTGTAAATATGTAATATTTGGTTTATAAATGTTCTCATATAATATATAATTTGGTTTTGATTTGAATGAGAGGTATAAAAATATTAAAATAAAGAAAAAAAAAAAAGAAAAAAAAAAAAGACCTTGCCTCTCTCGGGATTCGAACGCCAGACCTTCTACTTGTCAAACACCGTTGGCATCCACTAGACTACCAACACGTTATGTATAATACCAAATATTAAGTCTATATAATTATTGATTTTTTTTTTATATGAGAAAGGGAAGTAACTTCACATGAAAGATAACTTGTTGTTGCTATGATATTGTAAACAAATCAGTGTCAAATAATTACCGAATAAATATCTTAGTAGTTAAAGACGTTTTTGCAGAAAATATTGATTAAATATATATAAACTAACATTAACAATGAATTAATCCTTTTCCCCTTGAAGTCTTTTTAACTGATAATAAGAAGTTATCACCTTAATGGTACTAAAATAGGCTAAAATAGTAGAGTGAAAGTAGTTGCACACACGAACAATTTTAAATGTTATTTTAAAAGTATACTTACGATCTTTTATCTTACTTATTAGAATGACAGAAAATAAAAACGTGTTTAAAAATGATTACTTACATTAAACTGGTCCATTAACAAGCCTGGGTATCTATATGTTATTGTTTTTGTAAGCTGATAGACATATCGATTTGTTTGTAAACACTAGCGTTAAAACTAGCGTTAAAACGACGGCATCTTTCGCGGAGTTTTAAACGGTGTTTCGGTTTGACGTCCGAAGGCCCAAAATCTCGCGTCGTCGGTCATATGCAATACTTATATAGAGGTTCACGACAGGATTGCCAGACGCAGGGTGATCTGTATTTCCGATGCTCGTAAACTACCCAGGGTAGGGGTTCGTGTGATGTGGACCCTATGAGCCATTCCACGAGAAAACCGACATTATGGACTCTGCGTTATGTATCGACCCAGATCGTCCGCGCAGGCTTATCCATGCCTACTCATTCCGTCCTAGGGGGGTAGAGGTATAGAGTAATGATTCATGAAACAGAAAATCCACAGGAGGGGAAAAGTGTCTGTTCTGGTTAGCCTGCGCGGCATGCTTAGGCTGATCCGGGTCGATATTTTACGCAGAGTGTTTGTTTTCTCGTAATTCGCCTTATATGAATTTCCTACATTTGAAAACATCGTGGTAAAAACATATTACATCTAGAAACGTGAAAATGTAATTCTGATACGACATATCGAGGGCTTGGTGTAAAACGGTTGTAACTAAACATCTAATTTGAAAACCCTGGTTTAGGGGCAATTTTGTCCCCTTAGTAAACAATGGAAATTTAGGTGCCATTGCTCAGAACGAGCAATGGCACCTAAATGTCCATTGTTTACCAATAAAAATGATTTAACGCGTAAAAAGACCTTATGGCAAGGTGAATAACCTTGGTAAAAAAATACCAATTTTAGTTACAACTGTTTCACGCCAAGCCCTCGATATACACTTATCAGCGGAGGTGATAACATTGAGGAAAATTGAGAAATTGCTCAAAATGAGCCAATCTCCCTTTTCCACATTGTTTTATTTAATTCATTTGCTGTGGAAGCGTCTAAATTGTATTTTTGATGGAAAGGGTTTAACCTTAGACAGCAACCGTTTAAAGTAGCAGAAGAGGAAAGCCATGAGTTCTTTCTAATTCCAATGTTCGTAAGTTCGAGTATCAAATTGGCCGATATTCTTTACGGACATTTCATTTCGAAAACGGTGTTGAATCCAAATAAATCTTACATACATCCGAACACACAGCGTCCCTTGTGATTCTATAAACATATGTACCTTAACCCTTTCCCACATACAATAAATCTGCAGCAGACGACTGAAAATATAATTTATGCAAGAAGTGGAAAACATTGTGGCATACGGAGAAATTGCTGAGCAGTTTCACCTTTTGTCACAGTGTTTTCAAAATTCGTCTGCTGCAGAGGCGTCAGAAAGCGTCTTCATGTGTGAAAAGGTTAAACTGCATTTTAAACCCTTCATTATACCAACCATAATATATTTTGTTTCAACCAATTAAGTACGCAACTGGTGGTTAGATGTCGTTTTGGCAACGTCAGATGAAAACCGACATTACTGTCATTTCGACCAGCGAAGCGACGGGTTAACTGCCACACCCTTTCCTACGTAGTCCTACAACTGCAGTAGAAGATTTTGAAAAAAATAAATCGGACAAAACTATGAAAAATAGATTCACCTTTCCCTCATATAGACGCTTTCTGACGCCTCTGCAGCAGACGGCTTTTTGAAAACATAGTAACAAAAGAAGAAATTGCACAAAACGTGTAATTTCTCCTTTTGCCACAATGTTTTCCACTTTTTGTCATAGGTTATCCATTCAATTATGGAGATTTTCTAATTTTTGACAAAATATGTTCAAAGTCGTCTGCTGCAGAAATGTCGTATGAGGGAAAGGGTTAATGAAAAGTGTATTCTCTTATTGGCTAGGTAATTCCAATTTTAGTCTGGCGTTACTCTCATAAATATTAATCGTGGATGTTTGGCATTAACGTCGAATGTGATATTGTGCGAATTAATGTCCAGTCTCAAGTGGATTTAAGACTATTCAATTTCTATGACATTTGTTCTCCAATCATGATGGAATATATTGATTGCTTAATGACAAACCACATAATCTAGTTAACTATTTAAACTCTTTTTCTTTTCATTTTCTGAGAATGAATAACGGGCATAGTTAATTACATGCGATGGCTGAAAGGACTATTTTCCTTTTTTAATATCTAGGCCTACTGGATTTTCACTTTGAAGGAGACAATACAAAATCTGTAATCTTGGTATTTAGCATTAAACCACGAATTTAGAAAAAAGTATCTTATCTTCTCAAACGTTTTACAAATACAAATATTACATCATTTACTTAACGATCCTATGCTCCACTTTGTTATTTTATACGAGAATCCTTTCAACGTTTTCCATCTTTACCGAAAAACATTTTGTAATTTTTTTACCCAGTCTTAAAATGCGGCTAGATATAGTCTTCTTTTGTGTATCTGTTAGATAACTCTGTGGTACATGCATATAGCGCTTCTAAGAGAACTTCTTACTTCTTAACTCTTTCCCTCATATAGACGCTTTCTGACGCCTCTGCAGCAGACGGCTTTTTGAAAACATAGTGACAAAAGAAGAAATTGCACAAAACGTGCAATTTCTCCTTTTGCCACAATGTTTTCCACTTTTTGTCATAGGTTATCCATTCAATTATGGAGATTTTCTATGTTTTGACAAAATACGTTCAAAGTCGTCTGCTGCAAAATTGTCGTATGAGGGAAAGGGTTAACTAATAATTCTTCCCAGAAAGCAATTCTTCAAGCCTTGGAAATAATAATAAAAAAAAGTTACATTGACTCAGGCCCGGAGAGTATAGGGCGGATGGTTTACAACATGCACGTTTTCAGACACCGGGAAAGCTTTAACTTCCTGGTATTTGTGAGAGGAAGCATTGTCATGAATCAGATGGGTAACTGACCACCCTTTGCTTGGACGCTCCTTATTGTAAAACTTTTTAACTTTCCTCAACATAGAGTTCTTATAGAAACGCCAGACACTGTTTGGTCAGATGGACAAGGTACTAGAATTTAAAAAAAAGGGCGCACGGCACATTGACAATACTTGGGCGTGTTTGATCTTTTCGGTTCCAGTCCTTGTTATCGGCCCTTTCCTGTTGCCCAAACATATGCACCCAAGTTGTGTCATCTGTTAGCAAGTTAGAAATAACCCGACTATTACATGCTTTATGTGTTGGGTTTTTCTCCCATTTTTTCAGCAGTTCCAAGGCATATTTAACCCTTTCAGCGCCAAAGGCAATATTGAGGTTTTTGCAAACAATACTGATTCAGGTGAGTCAGCTCGTAACCTTTTAGTTATCAAAATTGTCTAAACTTTGATTACATGAGTAACGGAGACGCCCGATTTTGAATATGGAAGAGTCTACTTTAAACAATTCGGCGCTGAAAGAGTTAAGACGTTGTTGTGTTGCTCCCCAGTGAGCAAATGACAGATACCCACCTAGCACAAATATTTCACATGTACAAATATTTCACATGTACAAATCTTTCTTCAGAATCGTTTGCACGCTGCATTTATATAAGCCAGTACTATTGACTGTAATTTTCAGTGACTTTTAACCCTTTTAAACGTGCAATTTCTCCTTTTGCCACAATGTTTTCCACTTTTAGGCATCCATTCAATTAAAGAGATTTTCTATTTTTTGACAAAATATGTTCAAAGTCGTCTGCTGCAGAATTGTCGTATGAGGGAAAGGGTTAATGAGATTGACATTTTTTTATATAGTTTTGTAGCCTGTATTTAAATAAATTAAGATGAGGAAGCATGCATAAAAGATGTACATACTTGTACTAATTATAAACATACCAGGTGTTTGACAACCTATTCGGTTCAGCAACATGAAGTATAGAAATATGAAATAAATTAATTAAGATGAATAAACTAGATACTAGACCAACCGACACGATACAATCAGTTTTCTTAATCTCACATTACAACTTCATTTATACCCTTTCCTACATGCACACACATTTTGACACATCTGTGGAATCCTTATGGCAAAAGGTATAACTACTCATGATCAGCAATTTCTACTTTTACCACAATGTGTTCAACTTAATCAAATAAAAACACTTTAATTGATGGAGATATTCCATATATTTGCCTATCTGTTTGTTGTTTGTGAGAAAGAGTTAACAACAGCCAAAATACATTGTAACTGAACTTCTGTATATTCAGCTCAGCGAAGTTTCTGATCAACCTAGCCTTCTGCGCACTCTGATCTAGATCTACCCTGACGGTTTGCAATTTCGTTGCCTTACTATCGTACAAGCGTACCGGAAACCTCAGGAAAACGGTATTTACCTAAATATCAATCCATAAAATTATGACGTATCCTTTTCATTGTCATTAATTGTCATTAATTGCAAAATTCGAAATTCGTAAAACTGACGTCAATCTCGTTCTTGCATGTTGTACAACTGCACAGTGCCATATATCTATGTTCCAAGTTTTAATATTATCTGACGATAATATTGAAACTTGGAACATAGATAGATGGCACTGTGCAGTTGTACAACATGCAAGAATTATATAAAACGAGACGTAAATACTTCGCTGTGCTAATGGCACGGCAAGGTCATTTTGAATTGACCCTATACATTTTATTTAAAACTAGAAGTCGTACGAATCAACAAGCACTAGTTCCTGCTTTCAAAAAAATAAATATAGTATACAATCGGAACCCTCGGTAATCACCCCTTTTTTCCATCAATTATTTATGTTGGATATCTCCAGTGTTGTTACCTAATGAGTTTATTAAGCGACTATTTGATTGGCTAATGCAAAGTTCAAGCTGAGACGACCTGTAATGAAGTTTATGTCTGTTTTTTAATGACAGTGGGTTTTCATGTTACGCGTGGCTCACTTGCACAACGCTATGACGTCATCGATCTAGAAGGTATCTTGTTTGTTTTCTTATGCACCCCGATATAGATATGAGATAACTATTGGTAGATAGAGAAAGCCTTGAAGCCTCGTATAGGGTTTCCAAATAGCTACAGGAGAGTTTCGACTTTATTGACATATATGAAATAATGTTGTTGTTTTTTAATTAACACCCTATTCTTGATTATTGATAACCATATAAATTATGTGTGTAAGAAATTAGATAGTATACATATGATAAATGATATAGATATATATGAGACGTCCCGGGAGAAAACCAACATTATGGACTCTGCGTAAAGTATCGACCCAGATCAGCCTAAGCATGCCGCACAGGCTTACCCGGATGGACACTTTACGACTCCTGTGAATATTCTATTTCAGGAATCATAACTCTATATCTCTATCCCATTGAGACGGAATGTGTCGGCCCGGATCAGTCTGTGCGGACTGCACAGGCTGATCTGGGTCGATACATTACGCAGTTGCCATTACCCAGTTGGTTTTCTCGCGGGACGGCCCATATGAGCCGAGTCAGTGCTCTTGTTGCACCTGCTGATAGTGAAGACTCGGACAAACCGTGGTGAACTTCGTGACGAAAGAAAGATGTGGAGAAATTACACACATATACACTCCTTTAACTCTTACCCACATACAATACCGAGGGCTTGGCGTGAAACGGTTGTAACTAAAATTGGTGTTTTTTTTCCAAATTTAATCACCTCGCCATAACGTCTTTAAAAGCGTTAAATCATGTTTCTTGGTAAACAATGGAAATGTAGGTGCCATTGCTCGTTCTGAGCAATGGCACATAAATTTGCATTGTTTACAAACGGGTCAAAATTGCCCTTAAACCAGGGTTTTCAAAATAGGTTTTTAGTTACAACCGTTTCACGCCAAGCCCTCGATACATATGCGAACATATTTATTGAATAGAATTTTAAACAGTATGACTAAAGCAGAAATTACCTATTTTTAGCAATTTCTCCTTTCGCCACAATGATTTCAAAAGTTGTCTGCTGCAGAAGCATCTAAATTCGTATGTATGTGGGAAAGGGTTGCTAGTTAACAAGTTACATCGGCTAACATGTCGGTCTCTTTCGATGTCTGGTTCTTGGAGACTAAACCAGTACTCGCGCAGAATGTGTGGTAGAATCCAACTACTTGATCAGTGCAACACTCGAACTCGGGACTTGACGATACAGAGGGCTCCTCCAACGCTTTGCCTCTAATACACTGTCTCCTTATATACTAGTTAAGCTTATTATCCCCTCGTCAAACAGAATTTGAGAGGGGATATAGTAACGGAGCTGTTCGTTTGTGCGTCCGTGCGTCCGTCCGTAACAACCTTGTGACCACTCTACACTGAACATCCTTTGACCGATCTTAACAAAACTTGGTATACAGTTACTATATGCCAAGGTCTAGACGCCTATTTCTTTTCAAGGTCATAGGGTCAAGGTCAAGGTCAAAATTGGACTTTGACTATTTCCCCATATAACAACCTTGTGACCACTCTACACTGAACATCCTTTGACTGATCTTAACCAAACTTGCTATACAGTTAGTATATGGCAAGGTCTTAGAAGCCTACTTATTTTCAAGGTCATACGGTCAAGGTCAATGTCAAAATTGGACTGAGTATTTTCCCTTATAACAACCTTGTGACCACTCTACACTGAACATCCTTTGACTGATCTTAACTAAACTTGGTATACAGTTAGTATATGGCAAGGTATATAAGTCTATTTATGTTCAAGGTCATACGATCAAGGTCAAGGTCAAAATTGGACTGACTATTTTCCCTTATAACAACCTTGTGACCACTCTACACTGAACATCCTTTGACTGATGTTAACCATACTTGGTATACAGTTAGTATATGGCAAGGTCTAGAAGCTTATTTATTTTCAAGGTCAACGTCAAAATTGGACTTTGACTATTTTCCCATATAACAACCTTGTGACCACTCTACACTGAACATCCTTTGACTGATCTTAACCAAACTTGGTATACAGTTAGTATATGGCAAGGTCTAGAAGCCTATTTATTTTCAAGGTAATAGAGTCAAGGTCTAGAAGCCTATTTAGATTCAAGGTCATAGGGTTAAGGTAAAGGTCAAAATTCGACTTTCCGTCCGTAACAACCTTGTGACCACTCTACACTGAACATCCTTTGACTGATCTTAACCAAACTTGGTATACAGTTAGTATATGACAAAGTCGAGAAGCCTATTTATTTTCAAGGTCAACGGGTCAAGGTCAACATTGGACTTTCCGTCCGTAACAACATTGTGACCTCTCTACACTGAACATCCTTTGACCGATCTTAACCAAACTTGGTATACAGTTATATTAGTATATGGCAAGGTCTAGCAGCCTATTTATTTTCAAGGTCATACGGTCAAGTTCAGAATTGGACTGACTATTTTCCCATATAACAACCTTGTGACCACTCTACACTGAACATCCTTCGACCGATCTTAACCAAACTTGCCATACAGTTAGTATATGGCAAGGTCTAGAAGCCTATTGATTGTAAATGGGCAAAGGCGGGGTCATTTGGCAAAGGCCAAATGCGAAGTCAAGGAAAAATTACACTTAGTTCTCTGGTACATAACATTAATAACAATTTGATAAAGGCAAGGACAAATAACATTAGTTTTCCGGTACACAACATTAATATCCAGGTCATTGGCCATAGATTTAGCCATATTTCTAAATTAATACCGAGGGGATGCATCCGCTTTGCGGTGTCCTTGTTCTTTTTCCATCGATTGCAAAACAAGCTTTCTGCTTATAAATATCAATCACGCTCGATGTCTGCTTTCTGGAGACTTTACCAGTACTCGCGCCGTTTTGTGTGGAAAAAAAATGTACCAAAGACAGAATCCGCTCATCACATGATTGGAACTCGGGGCCTTTGGTACGAGAGGCCGACGATCTACCACAGGACATCTTTTTCCACAATATGATATTGATGCAAAGGTTAGAGCAATGTAAAAATCATATTGGAAAATGAGAACTATCACATAAGGATGAACTTCTCCATTTTATAGACTGTTTTGAATGTCGTCAGCTGTGTAAGCAAAAAAATGTTACAGTATAAAGGAAAACGCTGATTGGACATGCGCTGTCAAATTAACATGCAACCGACAATTGCCTCGCCTACCGAATTTGGTTCTTAATGACCCTCCGATTTCATATTAATTATAGTTACTTTAAAAAGTGGGGCTACACGTCCAGATATTTGACAAAAGATGAACTTAGATATGTGTAACATGTATCTGAACGGTTAAGACTCTGGGTAGACATGTGCCCGCCTAAGTCTTCACTAAACGCTGATGCTTTATTCTAAGTAATACACATAATAAACACAAGGCCTTTATTCCAGAAATTGGGAAGAGGCCTTAGCCTTTCATTTTGGGAACTTTTAGCGCGATTTTAGCCCAAATTGGGAAAAATTAAGACTTTTGCTTTATATTATGCAATAAAACAATCATATTACCTTAAACTTTTTTTTAGATTTTGGGAAATATTTCAATTGGGAAGCCACCGAAGTTCGGCCCCAGTTATATAGGGCAAAACAGCCCTGAAACATGTCTTCTTTTGTCTTGACAGCGGGTTTAAACATTATCTAAACGACCTCTGCAGTTGCGCAAAGCTTCATTGCAGCCTAGAATAATCAGATGGAGGTATGCGACTGTCTCCGTGCGTCTGATAGAGATGCCCGTTGACATACTTGCGGGTGACTGGGTGTATCTTGCTATCTTATCTGTACTATTCGCACCGCTTTAAACTCTTTGCAGGGGGTTGTTTGAACTTCGACCTTCAGTGAAACTAACCAGACGACTTTTGATGCAAATGCAAATGCACAAGTCGGCATATGTTAAATTTGGGGAAAAAACGTGTTTATCTTTTCACAATATATATTGGCTTTAGTCTTCTGAAAAACAATGATGTTTGAAATTCAAATGGCCGACTTTTGACGTGTTATGGTGAATAAATATGAAATGCGGTTATATCTATATTGACGCACCGGCGATTGACGTCATTCGGAGTGAAAACGAAGGTGCTGCGCAACTGACATGATGTGGCTCTAATCCTTTCCCACATACAACAATTCTGCAGCAGACGGCTTCGAAAACATATTGGCAGAAATGTGAAACATCTCCATAAATGAGAGTTTAATTATTAAATAGAGTTGAAAACATTTTGACAAAAGGAGAAATGTTCGTTTTGAGCAATGTCTCCTTTTGTCACAATGTTTTCAAAATTCGTCTGCTGCAAATGCGTCATCTGAAATGCGTCTGCAGGTGGGAAAGGGGTATCATGGAATGGTCCGGTCCATTCCATCTCTGCGTAAGGTATCGACCCGTATCAGCCTTAGCACAGGCTAACTGGAACAGACACTTTTCGCTTCCTGTCGATTTTCTGTTTAAGGAAGCATTACTCTATACCTGCGCAGGCTGATCTGGGTCGATACATTACGCAGAGTGCACAATGTTGGTTTTCTCGTGGGACGGCTCATATAGACTATATCATCAGGAACCTAACCTTATCCCAGTTCCTTGTATTAACCCTTTCCCTCATAAAGACGATTTCTGACGCTTCTGCAGCAGACGGCTTTTTGAAAACATAGAGACAAAAGAAGAAATTGCACAAAACGTGCAATTTCTCCTTTTGCCACAATGTTTTCCACTTTTTGTCATAGGTTATCCATTCAATTATGGAGATTTTCTATGTTTTGACAAAATACGTTCAAAGTCGTCTGCTGCAGAATTGTCGTATGAGGTAAAGGGTTAACTATTTTTCATAATTTCATAAATGTATTAATGTAACGTTATGTATTATGGGCCGGTGGCCTAAGTACTTTTGATACAGATGTTGTTATTGTCATTGTCATTGTCATTAGCGTTGTCCAGAATGGTCAATGCTCTACCTACAATGATGTCCAAGCTGGTTTGAAGAAACACGTGTGCCTTTGCATGTTTCATCCTAAGCTTAGTTATTAGTAAAACATTCAAGATTAGCCACGCGGTAGGTATATCGATATTCTACAAGCAATGCGCATTGCAATATATTCTTAACATATCCAGGGTATTATTACAGCAAAATCAAGTTAGACAAAACTTGCATGTATTTACACTCACAAAATGTCATAAAATGTTGATACACTAGCCCTAAATAGTTATACTCAATGCTCAAGGGTACAAGTTGGCATTCGAGAATATCATATGTTCAGATCAGCGTGTGCATCGATTCTGTCTTATTAAAATCTTCACACTTCACTAGAAGCTTATTTGAAATGTTTTCTTTGTAAATATTTTGCGAAACGTGTAGACCTAGATAAGACATTGCGGATGTCGATATGAAGAAGCGAGTGGTCAAAATATTATTTTGTTTTAGATTAGTATCAACATAAACTGGTAACATAAACAAAATAAGAAATATTTTGAAAATATGTCTCAAATATATGCCTGTTTATCGGTTGTGAACGTCAAAACGCTTTCTCCTCAGTTCGTGACCTAGTTTCATATAACACGAATACTACGTACGGGTAAACAAATCAACGGCGCAACCGGCGATTTTCCATGTCCATAGGTAATGTGTATGAAGTTTGCTATACCATGTATCCAAGAATTGTGTCCAGAGAGGATGTTTTGTTGCAGTCAAGATAGTCTACGTTTTGATTGGATAAAAAGTAAATTTCAAAACAAAAACTAATTCTAGAGCAAATAAGTAAATAAGATAATACCAGGGACGTAGATCAACATACTCGATAAAGGAATGAAAACAAGAAATCTGATACGTGATAATTTGTGTGTGTAGGCCTAATTACACTTGTTTTCTATTTTAAAATGAGTTCAGATAAAACTGAGTAGGTCAAACCGGATGTCAACAAATTCAAATCTAAGTTTCTATTGCATTATGGGTATTGTAACATAAAAACCCAAAAGGAAAACACCATAAATGGTAAGAAAGGCTGAGTCGATTCGTCAAATTTTTAATTCCGTTATTTATGGATTTTTTTCATTTGAAATAGCCTACTTTACGAAGTGCAAGTAGATTATTGTTTGTACCTGTCCTGTCATCATTTTTCATGGATTTAATATCTTTGCCAAATTTTAAAGTGGAATATATGCTTCAACAGATGATTATTTTTAGTGTATTTGCAAAGGACGGTAGGACTCTTAAAAACTATATAAATAAATTGATGATAGGCCTATAATGATAACCATTCAGATTTGTGTGTTTACCCGAAAAAGGTATCATCTAGAATATACATATATAAAAGGCTATTTAAATTAGAATGGGACGTACAACTAGGCATTTTAAACAAACATTTTTAAATATATCTAAAGACTTTTTTAAAAACTACTCTACCTTATACGGAATTTCAATGGCGTGTTTTAGACTGTAAACAATCTTATGAAGTGACGTCACAAATAAATCCGGTTCGTAGAATGTATGCAAATATAATGAGGTGACGTCACATCAACGTCAATTGTTGCGTCATCAATGTTAATTATGTAAATGTTTTAATGGAATTAAACTAAAGATATATCATATAGTCCAGTCAGGACATACTTGAACATCAAACTAATTGCAACAGAAATGGTTTATTAAATAAAATGAAGTTTATAGAATATATAACAACATATTAAAAATCTACAAAAATCTACTCTGACAGCCATAACTGAAATAAATGACTTTGAAGAAATAAGAATATGTGCTCATGTTGGGTACTCACCGTACTTTGATCTATACACCATGCTCTTAACTGATTTTTAATGAATCAAATTCATGAGAATTGCAAAATGAATCATTAAAATAGATTTTTGTTTTAAAGGATCTCATAATCAATAGCTTTTGTTGTAATAACATCAAAGCAGCATTTTGATACTTCAAAGATAGCAGTATAACTTTAGAAATTATTAAAATCAGAGCGTCTGGATAACCCAAGATGGATTAGTATGGAAACAAAAAATTCAAAAGATTAACACAAAACAATCAATGGTATGAGGTAACTTAGTGTTTTATAATTTTTTCACAATAATTACTGGTGGAAATATTAATATTCTTGTCAATGGTACATTGGATACTTTTAAAAGTATCGTATGTGGTTATAATATTGGAGTATTCAATGGGTTTCAATGAATACTGTTACACTCTTAATTGTGTTATTAAATATCAATATTTAATGTTTATCTGTATAGTTTTATAATAGTTATAAGAATGTCTCTAAAACACACAAAAACTTACATATGTATGCTCATGTGCGAAGAACATTCATAGCAAAATAGCTAATCTCAATATATATTTGTTTGTTTGTTAAGGTGTTTTACGCCACTTTCAACAATTATTCCTAATACTTAGCTCACAACCCTGAGTGACAAGGAGGGAAAGCCATCATTACCATTTATAAAGTATTTGGTACGACACGGCCGGGGATTGAACCGACGCGTCCTGTACATTGGGCATACACTGTCCCATTATACCACACATGTAACCTATTGATGCGTAATCTGCCCTCACCTCTGAAGCGAAAGCATCGGGTTTTGACAAAATAATATGAATACATGTAAATCAGAAATTGTCCAAAGAGAGAAATTTGTCATTTTCTAATGTTTTTCAACTATCTTTTTTAGCAAAACATGTTATGTTCTGGATGTTAACTATTTCCTCACTTGTTGTCAAAGCAGAAATATATATATCCTTATTCCTAGCAGGTAAAGGATTATGCTGTCCACATATTTCCAGTCATTCCTTTTTTATCCTTCAGTCTTCTGCTTCAGATTTGTTGACGTGGGAAAGGGTTAAAACCCAAGATGGCAACTTTTTTTGAAACCCTTTTATTTTCATTTCAACAGTATGTTAAGTTCACAGCGTGTCGCTGCCTTCGTAATTCACCGAAACCGTCATCCTGACCTTGGTCCCTGAGTGCTTATTTTATGTTTCCCCACAAGTCTATGCTGCAAGGAGGATAGACAGGAATCAGTCCCCAATGTTAACCAGTTCCCACGTACACCAAATTTGCAGTAGATGACTTTGAACACATCTAGGCAAAGAAATACGAAAATTCTCTATATAATCATGAAAGTACAAATAATTGAATAGTTGAAATACGAGTTTTGAACACATTGTTACAAAAGAATAAATGCAACATTACATGTACTTAGAAATGTATCAAGTTAATTTTTAAATTCTCCACATATAGATGCTTTCTGACACCTAGCTCTGCAACAGACGACATTTGAAAACACTGTCACAATAGAATAAATTGCTCAAAACAAGTAATTTCTCCTTTCGCCACTTTGTTTTCAACTCTGTTAGATAACTATACTTTCATTTATAGAACGTTTCCATACTTTTGCGAAGATGTTTTCAATGTCGTCTTGCAGAGTTGCTGTTAGTGGGAAAGGGTTAACATGTTTCGTGCATTGTCCTTTCTTTGATTGATAAGTTTATTGGTTATTTATATGTTAACCTTGCATAACTTTTTTTTCCATATATATATACAGGCGCATCGACTTTTTGAATTATAATGAATTCCTCTTTAATTTAGGTCCCGCTATATTTTTTCACTCCCTACAATGTCACGTATACAAATCAGTTAAAAGGACGCTACTCGATAACACGCTAGGTGTCCTTTCCCAAAGGCTGGAACGCCCACACATAAAGGCAAAAATATGGAACATCTCTATTAATAAAAGTACAGTTATTGAATATATAATTTTCAAAACATCAAGGCAAAAACATCTTTTTGCAACAATGTTTTCAAAAGTCAAAAGGACATGCAATCTTGGAACAACCATTGGTCTTTACCAACTAATCATGCATGTCTGAGCCAATATTGGTTGCCAAAATGTTTAACCTTTTCCAACATGAAGATGTATTTGAGAAATTTACATCACACAAAATGTGAAAACCCTCTGGCAAAAGAAGGAATTGCACATAGTAAGCAATTTCTCATTATGCCACAATGTTTTCATTTCCATTGAATATTTGTCTTTCATTTATAGCGATGTTCCACATTTTCCTCAGATGTTTTCAAAATCGTTTGCTGCAAATTTGTTGTCTATAGGAAAAGGTTAGGAATAATTGAGCAAAGGATAGGAAAAAATTGACAAAACAGATATTTCAATTCAATTATTTTAAGTATTAACGTGTAATTTTCTACCAGTTATAGTTTAAAACATGTTTGTTTGATATCAAAAATGCAATCTTTACAAACACGTTGCTTTCTATACAAATGTTGATCTTTGAGAAGGTCTTCTTTTGTCAGTCAAGCTGAAAACATTGTATACAATATAGGAGTAATTGTCAGTCCATTTTGTAAATAATGAGTTACAGTAAATAAAGAAGAGTCGAGTCTGTTATGAAAGGGCTCTCAATCTTGCATCTGTGAAAATCCAAGACTCGGGACAGAGAGCTAGATATTAACCCTTTCTATCTTGACATCTAGACAACAGTACGGAATATCTCTATAAATGATTGTATGATTCCTGAAAGAAGTTTTGAGCAATTTCTTCTT
Organism: Serripes groenlandicus; assembly: GCA_031761405.1. Lineage (NCBI taxonomy): Eukaryota > Metazoa > Mollusca > Bivalvia > Cardiida > Cardiidae > Serripes > Serripes groenlandicus. The sequence goes on along the minus strand of JASEVX010000017.1, from coordinate 3,714,019 downwards.
TTGCCACAATGTTTTTAAAAGTCGTCTTCTGCTGCAGAGGCGTCAGAGTGTGTATTCATGTAGGAAAAGGTTAAGAAGGAGTAAACAGGTATTTTTGCAAGAATATCATTGTTCTGGCTTAACATACATAATGTACTCAAAATAATTATCTTAGTGAGACGATTTTTTTAATACCCACAACATAGGGTTTAAGGATATTCAAAGGAGGTTGGAGAGTGAAATGCATTGTACAAGCGTTATCTAGAGCTCTGATAGGATGGATAATACATTTTTACAGTTTCATCCGAGTCCTACCTGTTCTGCTACATCAAGATGAGCAATTGTAAGCTCACCAAAGTAGTCTCTCAAAATGTCACCTCTCTGGAGCAAATAGCAATCTTTACAACCACATTCGCCATATTCTTACAAAAAGCAAACAGTAAATATTAAAAAAAAGTCAGGTTATTTTGGGGGAATACAGTGGAAAACATTGCACGAAAAGAAGACATTTGGTCTCCCTTAGCAATTTCTCCATTTCCCATAATGTTTTCCTAAATTGTCAGCATTCAGATGACTCGAAAAGTGATTCTATTCGAAGAATGTTTAAATCTCTTAAGAGCAACACCTCTTTAGAACGGCTGTACATCTTTAACCCTTTCCCACATAAAAACGCTTTCTGATGCCTCTGCAGCAGATGACTTTTGAAAACATTATGACAAAAGGTGAAATTGATCAAAACGAGCAATTTCCCCTTTTGCCAGTGATCTCAATCTTTTTCAGTAATTATACCTACATTTATAGAGCTTTCCTTAGAATTTTCCAAGATACTTTCAAAGTTGTCTTCTGCAGATTTGTTGTATGTGGGAAAGGGTTAACTTGCCTCTGTACGGTGTTGATCTCAGGAGGGTGAACTGTATGTTTCTATTACAAATATGAGATGCTGCCCAGCACTTTTACCTCGATGTGATACCACCATACAATACAATACAGAAGCAACAAGACCCCTTTTGCCATGATAGGGCTAAAACATAATGAACTTCACCTCAAGAAGAAATGAATGCCTTTCATACTTAAATATAGATAATGCTATCTTCTTTAAATCCCCATTGTAGTGCACAGACAAAATTCATATTTAGACTTAATGGCACAAGTTTTAACCATTTCCCACATATCTATCATTGTGGAAGACAGTGGTGCAGAGGAAGAGCGTCGGCCTCTCGTATCCTTACTTTGGGATTTTTCCATACAAACGGCGTGAGTACTGGTTAAGTCTCCAGGAAGCAGACATCGAGAGTGATAAATCTAAGCCAAAGGCTTGTTTCGCAATCGATATAGAATAAATAAGTTTAAACTAAACTATCATTGTAGTTATATTAGAGATTAGTCTGTAGGTTCTTATAGTAATAAGTATAACTCCCTGTATCCTTAATCTTGCATTATACTGTCTTTCCCCGATATGCTAATTTAAATTCATTATCTTTGATTACATTATGAAGCAAAATGTAATATTTGGAAATTTTGAAGAACTATTTATATATAGTGTTGAAAACTTTGTAGGAAAAGGGGAGATTGCTCCATTGTTTTTTTTTTTTTTTTCATTACGGGTTTCAAAACATATACATTTCAGAGACATTTAAACCAATCCTTTAATAGCTATTGAGTAAGCAAAATAATTAAAATCCGGAACAAAATGTTAAACAGTGTTGAAAAGGTATGCTTTGTAAGAGCAATGCCCTCTTTTTTTTTACAATGTTTTTGATATTTGTCTTCAGGTGTGCATTAGTCGGCCTGTTTGTCGAAGAAGTCTTCTTGCACAAGCCTTTGCTCAAATTGATTGATTGCTTGTTTATCTAAGTTACTTTATGGCACTGTTTAGTGTTATGTGTATGCCTGCTTGCGCAAGTGGTGGGGTAAGATATACCTCGAAGTATGCTCACAAATGTCTATAAATTGATCATTTTGATAAGTACATTTTTTATTCAGATTACATTTGTGTTAGATATATATTAAAATTAAGGTACAATGTCCGCTTGAATTTGGTCCTTGCATAGATACTTAGAAACAATGTTGAAAACAGTTGGTGTTTTCAGAGACATATTCATAAACACATATGTGTTTATATGTCTCTGGTGTTTTCTACCTTTTGGGTTATAATATAAATAAGGTAAATATACCAATTTCCCCTTTGTAGATTTGTGTAGATTTTTTACCAGTGATTTTATAGGTAACAAACTATCAAAAAACAATAATATCATTTCTGTTGCAATTAGTTTGATGTTGAGCCCATTTTCTCCACTTACTGACTGGACTAATAACAATCCTTGCCCATTCGTTGCTATTTCAGTTGTCTAACGGACGAAAGTCCAGATCTATATAGATCTCTTTGATGATACGCCTTTATAGCAGTGTTAACATTCCAGCTGATGTAGCTCGATAAAGACGAGAGCTATTATTGCATCGTGTGTGCGAACACCGGCTCGGTCATTTATTCTTAACACCAACTTTCCCGCATACAACAAATCTGCAGCAGACGACTTCGAAAACATTTAGTCAGAATTTGGCAAGTCCATAAATGTAAGTATTATAATTAAATAGAGTTGAAAACATTATGGCAAAAGGATAAATTACTAATTATGAGCAATTTTTCTTTTGTCACTATGTTTTTCAAAGTCGTCTGCTGCAGATGCGACTATAAATGGAAAAGCTTTAAAGTCATTGTGATTGGCGTCGTGAAATATTCGTATTTCACCTTTGGGGGAATAATACTATTCGAGAATGTAGCTATTCGTCTTGAAAGATTGTTTTGTGAACTACAGGTGCGAGAAAGTCGGGAAACACTCGTTAGGTGTTCTTAATTGACGTCGTGCAGGGGCGTAGCTCCCTTTATGCACTGTAGGCACGTGCATGCCTACACATTTTTTCTAAAAATGCCCCAAAATGCATCTGCGGCGATACACATCTGCGTAATGTATCGACCAGATCAGCCTGCGCAGACTGATCCGGCCGACACATTCCGTCTAAAGAGGGATATATAGAGTAGTGATTCCTGAAACAGAACATTTACAGAAGGCGAAAAGTGTATATCCGGGTACGCCTGTGTGGCATGCTTAGGCTGATCCGGGTCGATACTTTAGAAGAGTCCACAATGTTGATTTTCTCACGAGACGGCCTACACATTGAGTATTGCCATGCTACGCCCCTGCCGTGATATTACGGAAGCACCGTTGAAAACGTCGTTGAACTGCAATCAACCAATCAGTAGATATGGGTAGTGATTTGGTTTCCGATATATCGAAGATATTTCCAAGAAGAGACGAAGATATTTTGCTTGGTTCACGTACGATCGAAATCTAGGCCTATAAATTCACCCTTTCCCATATATAGACGCTTTCTGATGCCTCTGCAGCAGGTGGCTTTTTGAAAACATGGCGACAAATGGAGAAATTGGTCAAATGTTCCGGTTTTTTAACTCTATTCTATTCGGTTATGTTTTCAAAGTCGTCTGCTGCAGATTTGTTGTATGTGGGAAAGTAAACTGATATGCTATTGTAAACGGAGTAAAACCAGAAATAAAGCAAGAACCGTATGTTACAACAACTTCTTCTTTTATTAACTTTTAAGCTAATCTACATAAACTTATATGTCTAAAATTTCTTTAAAACTAAACATTTCAGCTATTTTGATTTCTATAACTAACATAGATAAAATCTAATGATAAATGCGTCGTCTGATGCGTAAATAATATAAATTGACGTTCGAATTAAACAAAAAAATCGAGAAAACAGGAATGAAGAGCGTTTACTCTCCTATATCGAGGGCTTGGCGTGAAACGGTTGTAACTAAAAACCTATTTTGAGATCCCTGGTTTAGGGGCCATTGTGACCCCTTTGTAAACAATGCAAATTTAGGTGCAATTGCTCAGAACGAGCAATGGCACCTAAATTTCTAATGTTTACCCCAAAAAAAAGATTAAAAGACTTTATCGTGAGGCTATTAACCTTGGTGTAAAAAAATACCAATTTAAGTTACAACCGTTTCACGCCAAGCCCTCGGTTTACTCTCCTATATATTTGTGAAGTTGAAGCCACAAACTTGTGAGCAACCACAGTTCACAAGTTTTATTACATCTGTGACACTTATTTGACGTAAACGTCCTCGGAAACATGACAGTTATACGACCATAAAAATTCAATTATTAAACATAAATAAAACGATCCTATTCTGTTTTACAAAAACGCATGACAGTTTATTACGTGTGAAAACTTACACCTGTAGAAACAAAACACTATGAGGCTCGTCAGGCGATTTAGGGTCTTATTGCATCTCTGTAACGGGATCATATTTCGAGGGCTTGGCGTGAAACGGTTGTAACTAAAATTTGTATATTTTTACCAAGGTTAATCACCTTGCCATAAAGTCTTTATAAGCGTTGAATAATTTTTCTTCGTAAACAATGGATATTTAGGTGCCATTGCTCGTTCTGAGCAATGGCACCTAAATTTTCATTGTTTACAAAGGGGTCAAAATGGCCCTTAAACCAGGGTTTTCAAAATAGGCTTTTAGATACAACTGTTTCACGCCAAGCCCTCGATTTATACAGGTTGTGGAACTAGTGGCTGTTACGTTATAATGTGTCTAGTGGATGTTATTGAGATATACAGACAGGGGCGTAGCTTTGCAATAATCAATGTGTAGGCCGTCTCGTGAGAAAATCAACAGTATGGACTCTGCGTAAAGTATCGACCCGTCTCCGCCTAAAGCATGCCACACAGGCCTACCCGGATTGACACTTTTCGCCTCCTGTGGATTTTCTGTTTCAGGAATATCTACTCTAAACATCTATCCCCCTAGGACGGAATGTGTCGGCCGGATCAGTCTGCGCGGACAGCGCAGGCTGATCTGGTCGATACATTACACAGATGTCTATCGCCGCAGCTGCATTTTGGGGGCATTTTGAGAAAAAATGTGAAGGCACGTGCCTACAGTGCCTAAAGGGAGCTACGCCCCTGATTGAGACATTGTTTGGTAACCCACATATGTATTTTTTTCTTCCCACAATGTTTTGAACATTAACAACAAAACTGTCCACTGAAACGGACTTGAGCAGTGGCTGGCGAAATGGCGTCTAGCTGTATTCCCGTTAACCCTTTCCCCTCATATAGACGCTTTCTGACGCCTCTGCAGCAGACGGCGTTTTGAAAACATAGTGATAAAAGAAGAAATTGCACAAAACGTGCAATTTCTCCTTTTGACACAATGTTTTCCACTTTTTGTCATAGGTTATCCATTCAATTATGGAGATTTTCTATGTTTTGACAAAATACGTTCAAAGTCGTCTGCTGCAGAATTGTCGTATGAGGGAAAGGGTTAATTAAGATAAAGGAGTGGAGCGAGTAGGAATACAATTGTAGTGATCTTACCTCCAAAATGAACATGTATATGTATCTTCTTAGTTAATGCAGATTGTTAAATTCCTTTTGAGAATGTATGTATGTAGAATCTCACTTTAATCGTCGCGGTTCTCAAGTGCATTTAGACCCCTTTTTAGACTTACGCAGCTCATATACAATAGTGATAAACGTATATGCGTGGGAACGAAGCATGGATGCGTTACAAGAAACAAACGTCTGGGGTTACAAGGCGACAATAACATATTCTGTCATAATTAACCTAGAATTTCATGCCTACCTTATACTCGTACATTCACACACACATTTCTTTTGACACGCCTTAATAGTTAAATGGTGTTGAACTGCGAAAACCAACTGTAAGGGATGTGCGACCAGTGTAGAACCAGATCAGTTAGCGCATCCGACTCTGCACTGTTCGCAAACTAGTCATAGAAAGTTTTTAAGAAATTTCTTAAAAACAGTATCCATTTGGATTCCTATCATTGATGCGCATGTAGGCCTAAGTCTTTTTCAACACGTGTAATAATTACGTCAAGGTTGGTTTTCGCAGAACTACAGTTGGATTACCTCGGTTAAACTTAAGCTGCTCATGAATATACCAAACACACGGGAGTTAAGGCAGTTTCCACGTGAGATATCAACTCAGTGAAGCAGCCCGTTTAATTGACCACTAACTACCTCTAATTGTATGATACCATGATGGAAAATGTTAACATATGAGGCGAATTACGAGAAAACCAACATTATGGACTCTGCGAAAAGTATCGACCCGTATCAGCCTATTTGCCGCGTAGGCTAATCCGGGCAGACACTTTTCGCCTCCTGTGGTTTTTCTGTTTCAGGAATCATTACTCTATACATCTATACCCCTGAGACGGAATGTGACGGTCCGGATTAGCCTGCGTGAACTGCATTTTAAGCGGAGGCCATACTAATGGTTTTCTCGTAATTCGGCTCACATAAAGTCTGTATGACACTGGCATATTGTATTGAAAACACAACACATGTATAAACTCACTAATAATGTATTGTAAGTATAGAAGTAAAATTGTCTTTAAATATTTGACGGAATTCCAAAATATTTACGTCGGGTCATTAAAGAAAAAAAAATCCTTCTCCAGTATTCTAAGTATTATAAGTTCGGGCAAAGAACACACCGTATACTCTCTTGATGAATCGAAGAATATGTATATACAAACATGAATTTGAATAAAAAATTAGTCTTATGGTCATGGTAAGTAATGACGTAATGATTATATGTGTGTGACGTCATCAAACATTGCTGGTTTCTGAATCCATGGCTTCGTCATCCTCGTCGATGATGGTGACAACTTTGGTTCTTCTCGATTTGTAATCGCTGTCGTCAAAGTCCGCAGACATCATACAGTCTCTGACCTTCATGACGGAGGCGTTCGGTGTGAGCACGTGATCGTACAGCAGACCGGCAACCACACCGCCAATTATTGGTCCTACCCAGTATACCTGGAAATAAAAGGCATGAAGGGCTACTAAAACAAATCCTCAGAAGACTCAATCAGGAGGAGTAAACGGATTTTTCCCGTCTTTATCTCATTTAATTAACCTTTTCCCACATACGAAAATCAAAGCACTGAAGTGCTGACGGCCTGGGGGCTGCTGGAAGGTTGGAGAAGTAGGGGAAATGTGAAAGGAAATAACAATTGCAGCTTATGTTTATGTATTTATTGTCAAGAAGTTGAAAGATCATGTCAAAAATAGTAAATTTTATTAAACTGCCAATTTAAAAACAGAAAGACCTTGTTGGCACTATAGCGCTCACCTGAGTGCAAGAGTTCAAAAGTATACACATTTAAGACATGAAGAATCAAAGGGAAATTTGACAGCAGGTTTAGGCAGAATATTTTGAAGTTTCTGCATTATTATAATGAGAAATATGTCAATGTTAAATCACATTCCATCAAGTTGAAATAGTTCTCTAAACGATGTACTAGACTGGGAGAAAGTGTTTGCAATATGCAAAACTAATCAAGACAATTATTCTGACAAGGATTCAAAATGCAACATCCAGTGTGTTATCAAGATTTTCCTTCATTTGGCCTAGTGACCTATTTGTGTTTACCCGATATGACCCTTATTCGGACATGGACTAAATATCATTAATATAAACATTCTGACCAAATTTGAAAAGACATGGCCTCTATAGTGTTGACAAGATTTTCCTTCAATTTGGCCTAGTAAAAAATGCAGCCTCCATTATATTAACAAGATTTCCCTTCAATTTGGCCTAGTGACCTAGTTTCTGACCCAATATTACCCCTATTCGAACTTGACTTAGATATCATTAAGACAATCATTCTAACGAAAATGCCGTTGATACCTCCACAGTACTTGCGGGCACCTGCACAGCACGATTGGGGGAGAGGTTTGCGTTTGCACGCTACCTCTACAAACTTATATTGGAGTACTCACGCCTTACGTTTTTCACTGATGTTCCAACAACATTAAAATGATATTTATGGGGGAGATCCTAACCTTTTAAATGCAGTTTTGTTGAATCCATGATGAACTATTTTCTCGCGCATTTTGTCTCGCGTTGTTTGGTGCTAACAGCAATTGGCATGCTGGCAACTCCGAAAAAAATGGTATTACTACTATGACCAGGGGCTAAAGTCCCAGGCCAAAAACCTGCCGCAGACGACTTTGAAAACAGAGTGACAAAAAACCTGAAAAATCTCCATAAAAGATAGCTTAATTGTTAAATAAAGTTGAAACGATTGTTCACCATGAGCAATTTCACCTTTGATTACAATGTTTTCAAAAATGTATGATTTTTTATTTGCTTTCAGTTTGAGCAATTATGTACACTCTATGTGCATTTATTTGTATATATTGCAGGACTATTTTGTGCTGCTGCATGCCTAGTAGGTTTGGGTCGATGGAGTTTGATGAAAGCTTCAGACCAGACATTTACACCGTGTATGTGTACGACTGTAAACAGCGAAAAAGATATCCGGCCTTTGTTAGACCTTCAATTGTTTTGGGCTAATACTTAAGAACAGTGAATGAGCTAAATGAAGAAAAAAACTCAACTTGTGGATAAAGATCGGCAGAGATGCGAGCACACACCTTTTCATTCTTTATTTAATTGCCCCCAAAAGTCACAGGTGTCTTTCCTTTTAATATTGCAACAACTCAGTTAATAAATGCATTATAATTTACTATATTTCGTGAAATGTTGTTTTTTCATTTTTTTTTTTAAATATAAAGAGGCTAGAGCAAAACGGAGCTAAATATCATTGAAATGATAAGGATAATTTAATTAACATGTTTAGTGATATAAAATTATGAAGGTGCGTTTCCTAGGTTAAAACCGGTGAGTCAACCAAAAGTATTGCAATTAGAAAAATGTACGGTTTCCATGATATAACTGAAATATTGTTGAAATCACAATAAAATGAAATAAATCATAAGCGCATCATATTTAAGCATTCTTCTGCGGATTAATTAAAGGAATGACATATTTAAATTACCAGGTAGCTTGAATAAACTTTAATCTATGATACTATGTACAAACACCGATATAAGTATGTCAGGATAACAGGTCACAACTGTATTT
>JASEVX010000017.1:3645034-3700034 GCA_031761405.1 Serripes groenlandicus | reverse complement strand
CGTCTGCTGCAGAATTGTCGTATGAAGGAAAGGGTTAAAGGAAACCGTGAGAAATAACAATGATCTTAGAAGCAAATTCAAAGCCGCCAACTATAGCGCATTCATATATTGCCATATTTGTCTATAAGGTGTTTCACACCACTTTCAACATAATTTCATTATATCACTGGGTAAAATACCAGCTGATCTCGACAACGAGGCACCACTTTCAATGCAATTCTCGCAATCGTGGCCGCAAATCAGGAAAGCCTCTTCTGCCACCATTAATGAGTGTGATATGAGCGGACGGGGGGATTGAAAGACTTTGGCCTCTCACTCTTTCTTGCGGCTGCGGCTCTAACAACGACACCACTTATTTTTTTTGAAGACGTTGCATGAAACGACTTTGGAAATTTTGATGCAACAGAGAACTTGTTAAAAAACACGGCATTTTTTTCCTTTCTCCCAATATTTCATGATTCGCTCTTTATCTCATATGAGCAATATATTACATTTTCAGTAAGATGTTAGCTGAACATTCTAAACATCTACAAAACATGTTGTCAGAAAGACAGTTAACTATGTATTTACAAACAAAACCCACCTCATCTCACGAAAACCGATCTTTGAGGTTTTTAAATTAATAGCAATAACGATCACATTTGATATTTGTAAAGTTTCTTTTAACCAATACAGCAGACGACTTTGAAAACATGTAACAAAGATTATTAAAAATCTTTATAAATGAAAGTATAATAAGTAAAAAGAGTTTACAAACATGGAAAATTGCGCAAAATTTTGTAATTTATTCTTTTGCCATAATGTTTTCAAAAGAAGCCTCCAAAAAAATTCTGCAGGTGGGAAAAACATTAGATATGAACCGAGCAAGAAAGATCCTGATCTAGCAGCGCGGAGGTGCGGTCTGATCTGGATATTCGCTGATCTCCAAATTCCTAAGGTCGGTTTTCGTGTGACGCGTACCAAATGATACTTACAGCCCATAAATGTCCCAGAGTCACAGACAGTCCGATCGTAAGTGGGAAGCTTCCTGCAAGGTCCTTCCGGTTTTTATCACAAGCTGCGAACACCGTCAGAACTAGAACGGAAGTTATAAACAGTTCGATTCCAACTCCCATACCGGAAGTGACTCCATCATTTAAGGTCGTACATCCAAGGCCCCCTCTCTGTTCTGCCGGTGTAAATACAAACAAAAGCCCTGCCCCGGATATTGCCCCTAAACATTGCACGATGATGAACAAAAAGGCTCGGATAAGGCTGATTTTACGGGTGACAAGCATCGCGACCGTCACGGCTGGGTTAATATGGCCGCCACTTATATGGCCGATAATCCAAACGGAAGTGGCCACACTCAGACCAAACGACAACGCAATCTGGACGACATCTGGAGTATCGGGCTGCCATCCTTGGACGGTTGACCCTACAGCCAGGAGGACGAGGATCAAAGTCCCGATATATTCGGCGATCACTGCCCTCCAAAACGTAAGAGACCGGAAGTCGTCGAGACTTGTCAACATCCTGTATTTGTGTAAACTCGGAGTACGAAGGTGGCTGTGTGTCTCAACAAAGTCAGTCTCTTGGTCTTCAGTGAATACTTCTAGTGTTGAAATTTTTCCGGTCATTAGATACTTCAGTTAGAGTTCTCTCCCCTGATTCAACGATCTTGAAATGGTCGTATCTAGAATTGCCGGATCGATTGACGTTAAGTTCTCGTCAGACGAACAATGGATGCCGTGAGATATGGATCAACAGGTCACCTGAATATAGACCAAATACAAATCGATATAATCCGCGTCAATCGATAAGGGGGTGTAGGAGCATCTGCACACAGTGAATACCCCGGTGAGCACGTGCATACACAAGGTCCAACCAGACACTCCAATTAGCCATTCCATGAGAAATCCAACATTATGGATTCTGCGTAATGTATCGATCCAGATCAGCCTGCGCAGTCTACGCAGTCCGCGCAGGCTAATCCGGACCGACACATTCCGTCTCTTGGGGATAGAGTTATTAGTCGCCGGGCAGAAGCCCGCGACTTCTATTTTTAATAGCTTTTCGGAAATCACATGGGAGGGCGGCTTATTATTAGAAAGAAACAAATCTAGATGATTTGAACATATTACAATTGTGGTTTACGAACACTAATAAATGACACATCTAAAATGAAATAAATATTCCGATTTTTTAATGTTTGCAGTTTTTTTTATTTCACTCGCATTTAAGTTTTTTGTCTTATTTACGAAGACAAAAGTGGTCCCTTCAAGACGTGAACCAACACCCCCTAATGCAGACTCTTATGTGTCATCATTGAGGTCAATTTCGGATTCTCTTTTTAATAGCAATTTTAACTTACTAAATGTTGTTTTCATGTTCAAAGAGATGTCTTGATTTGTGTAGAATTCATTTAATAATGTTAATCCATGAATATCTAAAGTAGGAACTGTTTCTAAGCTAAATATAGACCCTATTCTGTTGTGTAGTTTCGTGACCTTTAACATCGATTTTCGCGCATGCGCATTTCGATATGAAAAAGCGAGTGATATTATTTTATTTTAGACAAGTACAAGACGAATGTTTGACGCAAAGCGTCAAAGAGAAGCCGCAATATTTCGTTGTACATGTAGAAATAAGAAAAAAAATCCACAAACAATAGAACAATTTAAACTGTAGACGGTAATGCTGATATATTTCTCCTTTTGAAGACTTTTGTTTTCTTCAAATTACCTCCCTTTAAAGCAATACCAGGATATTTACCTTGTGATTCGAATAAGATTGACAAACATTGAAATTATATGAATGAATACTATTATTTAAATAAGTAACAACAGCAAAATTAAATTTAAGCCAGATAAATGTGTACACATTTCGTTAATTTTTTATAGATACCCTAATGTATAGGTATGTATATAAAATTTATAAGCAAATGTTTTCATTACTACGTTCCTAATGTTTGAATAGACTAAGGAAAGTCAAGAATACATAAATAAATCAATGCAGTCTTTTCCGGCGACATTGATGCCTTGCATCAACTTTCTCTTGTAGAGTAATGATTCATGAAACAGAAAATCCACAGGAGGCGAAAGGTGTCTGTCCGGGTTAGCCTGCGCGACATGCTAAAGCTAATCCGGGTCGATACTTAACGCAGAGTCGACACTGTTGGTTTTCTCCCGGGACGGTTTATGCATTGGAAACAGTCCTATATATATATTAGTAATATATATCTGACAAAACCCCAACTATTACATCGTACCTGGAGATTGTAGGCCTTTCTGTCTGATTACGGCATGAAAACGCTGCAACACCCCATGTAAGTTAATAAGAACCATTTTTTGGATACCCTTTCCCCTAATAAAAGTCGTATTATTTAAGATTTGAAATATTATGCACACCTTCAACACATACAGGAATAGAAATAAATATTTACGAAAATGTACAAAAGGAAGCGAATTAAAATAGAACAAAAAAAAAACATTACACTTACCCTTCGTTAACATGAATAATTCAGTAAAAAGAAGCATTTATTATACAGTATTAACCACGTATAATTGTATAAGATTAAATAAATCGAGAACATAAATACGAAATTTGACAATAAATCAATTCATGAAAACATAAATACGTCGACAAATAAGATCACTAAACATTGCATTTCGTCAAATTATGGATTTACCAAATATAGTTACCAACCCGTCTAACACTTCTTAGTCAATTTCTTAATAAATATGTTTCAAAAATATATATTGCACGCTATATTTATAGAATGACCACGCCCCCCTATCCTATACATCTAAATTAATGTTATATTAAATACTACAAGGCGAGTGTACTCAAGTGTCAACGGGGGTTGTTTTTGCTCACAATGCAGATGGTCAAATTCGATCAACTGTCATACGTTTACATTTACCTTATTTGGTCATAATCGTATCCCAGACGCTTAAATGATGCTTTGCTTGGCTAGACTGTGAGCACGGAAGACCCTGATCAGACTGAGTTAGAGCACATTCTGATCTAGTTTTTTGCTGGACTCAAGGGTGTTTTACATGGCCATAATGACCTTCGGCGGGTGCACATATGTTTTGATTTATTAGGGCTTAACGCCGTTTTCAGTCATATCAAGCCGGCCTGCTCACCTACTAATGGTACAAATAGCCCAATTAGCACTACTATTTCGGCATAGCATGAAAACATGTGGGAATTGCATCTTTTGGACTTTGAATATATCTCTAAAGGAGGGGGGACCGGACCGTCTTCGGGTATAGAAATGGTTAGAGCGCCCGCCTTGGGAGTGTGATACACAGGTTTGATCCCGATCGAGTCATACCAAAGACGTTTTAATTGTAGTAATAGCTTGTCGCTCTGGTTGTGGATAGAACATTACACCAGATGCGCTGGTGTCAGGATAAGCTTAGCAGCAGTGCTGGTAATAATTAACCCAGGAAACCACGTGATATGATTGAAATTTAGTTGAAAGCTGCGTAAAACACACATCAAACAAATCTTAATAGAGGCAGACAAACCAGAAACTCGTACAACTTCGCTTGTGCACGGCGGGCTCGTCTTAGTCTACGCTCCCTTCATGTCCAAAGGGCAAACTGAAATCATTCACACACACTAACTAAAAGTTTATTACATTGCAAAAAGAATTTTAAACAAGAGCACCGCCTACGGCACAGACGCTCGACTGATAGGGAGAAAACAGAAGGAAAAAAAAAGCTGAGCTAAACAAAAAACCTTAATCGCGCCGCCGACGACGACGCCAGGGTCATGACAATAGCTCTCGTTTTTTCAAAAGTCGAGCTAAAAATGGTCAGATTTTCCGTAATGTTACCTATAGTGCAGGGATGTAGAATACAATTCTACACTCCTGCCTAGTGCAAGATTTTGCAACAAAATGTAAGGGTATCCTTTCTTTGTCTTTTATAACTAAAACATATACATGTTAATGCTAGATTAAAAATGCAATAGAAAATAAAAGATATCATCTTCTTCAACAAGTATACTTCTATTGCAGTGTCTGTTTTATAGGCAAACGACTGACACATAATTAATGTCGTACGTCTGATTAATTTGTTTTGATTGCAATAAGCGTGAAAAGACGCGTATGATGTGTGGCAGCCGATCGGATATTTATCGGCTCGTTATCTTGTCTTGTCATTTATTAACCCGATCTCACATGTAGACGCTTTTTGACACCTCTGCAGCATACGACTTTTGAAAACATTGTGGCAGAAGGAGAAATTGCTCATGATGAGAAAATTCTTCTTCAGACATGATTTTTTTCTAACTCATTTCAGTAATTACACCTTTCATTTTTAAGGGCTTTCTATATTTTAGCCCAGATGTGTTCAATATCTTCTTCTGCAGATTTGCTGTATGTGGAAAGGGTTAAAGTTGTGTCGTGTAAATGGAGGGCTAACTAGATATCACTAGATTAGTGAAGACTCAGACTCGGACGTTGTAGTTGCAGTCCCATCTGAGACGTCCCTGTACGTATTCATGTATTATCTCGTCAATGAGTCTGATATAGACCCAATTCTAACAGTATAAGCGTGTACAATCGTGTATGTAAATGACGTTCTGAGAGGGTGATACTGAGTTATGGCCTACATGATATTTTCGTGTCATTTATGTCATGTTTGTACATGATCTTCTCACGATCGGTGTTGGAGAAATACGAGTGAATTGTTTGTTTTATTGTTACATCTGTGATAACGGAGATAAACATCTTCAATTTGCTGTGGGAGACATTTTATCCTAGGTTCAATAGCCACTATAATCAGACCGTTAAACACGCAAAAACAATACAAAGTAATCAGTTGTTCATGAATTGCAATTGCACTTACAATTCAATTCAATTCTTTAATCAAATAGTTCGGCCTCCGGCCCATATACAAGCATATATAACATTATCACTTATACATATAAGCATAAATGGATGATTATATACATGGACACAAATGAAAAATGAATACATTTTGATAACATTCTTAAATATTTACTTATTTTTATTGTTTTAAAGGGTATTATTTATGACTTTTCAAAAAGTTATTTTCTGAGTTTACGGATTTTTTTATTATTATTATTATTTGAATGGTGTTACAGTTTTTCTGTTTTTCAGTTACTGGGTACTTCCTGTGTGCATATTTCTAACACCGATACACCAGTCGTAATGCTGACCCCGCAAATATGGTCGACAGGACGTGAAGGCAAATATGGTCGACAGGACATGAAGGCAGATATGGTCGACCGGACGTGAAGGCATTTCAACCATTGACAATCGCCTCGGTGGTGTAGTGGTAGACTGTCCGCTTCCGGTGCGGGAAGTCGTAGGTTGGCCGGATCATACCAACGAGTCATGGCTGTCCTCTTTGGCGCTCAGGGTTGCGGGGTTAGCATTACGACTGAATCGCTGGTGTCAGGATAAATGGACCAGTAGTACTGGTAACTTACCTATTATATAACGTCGTGATATAACTGGTAAATTGTTGAAAGTGGCGTAAAATACAAAACAATCAATAAACCGACCATTGTTATAGTATTTTGTACCTCACCGATCTATAAGATCTCCGATGTGCCGGTTAACAAAGTCGACTCTTCCATGTTGAAAATTGGACCACTCCATTTTTCGTCCAACAGAAAGTTTGGTAAGTTTGGTAAAATTTAATGTCTAAGTGGCAAACAATGCAGATTTTATGAATAGACAACTAGTCAGGGGCGTAGCTCCCTTTAGGCACAGTAGGCACGTGCCTACACATTCTTTTCTCAAAATGCCCCCAAAATGCAGCTGCGGCGATAGACATCTGCGTAATGTATCGACCAGATCAGCCTGCGCTGTCCGCGCAGACTGATCCGGCCGACACATTCCTTAGGGGGATAAATGTATACAGTAGTGATTCCTGAAACAGAAAATCCACAGGAGGCGAAAAGTGTCTATCCGGGTAGGCCTGTGTGGCATGCTTAGGCTTGATCCGGGTCGATAATTTACGCAGAGTGATTTTCTCACGAGACGGCCTACACATTGAGTATTGCAAAGCTACGTCCCTGCCCGTCATCTACCAGTTGTTGGGCCAGGGTTTCGAGAACGCACACAAACGTATTCATGTTAATTATCTGATGATTATGATTATTGATATTTATTTGTTTTGTTTACGTGGTGTTTTACGCCGGTTTCAACATCCTTGCAGTGATATCACAGCGTTTCCTTGGTAAGTTACCAATTCTACCGGTACTTTTATCCTGACATCGGCGAGTCAGTCGTTATGCTAACCCTACAGAGTCCTGAGCGCCAAGCAGGGCAGCCATTACTACAATGTCTTGTGTATGACCCAGGGGATCGAATCCGCCATATCCTGCACCAGAATCGGACGCTCTACCATTACACCACCGAGGCAGTTTTATCATTATTACTCATACATCTTCTAATGGTCGGTTTGCGTATGGCGTGGGTGTTTTGTATTAATTATATGCAATAGGATGTATTTCTTTACCTCATGGTTGGATTTGTGAGATGAAGAAATACATCCTATTGCATATAATTAATACTAAACACCCACGCCATACGCAAACCGACCATTAGACCCTTTTTTCCGATACAAACGCAATAGAATACCTGTGCAGCATACTACCAAATCAGCGTAGGAAAAATAGCACAATAGTTTTCTATGATGAGCGGTATTTTATTTTCTCACAGTGTTTTGTACTAAGCTCGAAATGTTGCATCAATTACACCCAATATTCATTTCTATTTCACTCCAGAAAAAAATGTATTACCAGCTATTGCA
Source organism: Serripes groenlandicus (assembly GCA_031761405.1). Classification (NCBI taxonomy): domain Eukaryota; kingdom Metazoa; phylum Mollusca; class Bivalvia; order Cardiida; family Cardiidae; genus Serripes; species Serripes groenlandicus. The sequence goes on along the minus strand of JASEVX010000017.1, from coordinate 3,692,253 downwards.
ACACTTTCCTACATGCAACAAATCTGCAGCAGACGTCTTTGAAATTATATTGGCGAAATTATGAACTCTCTCAACGAGGGAAAGTGTTATCATTGAATATTCTCCCTTTGCCTTAACCCTTTCAGCGCCGAATTGTTTAAAGTAGACTCTTCCATGTTCAAAATCGGACGAAACTATTTTCATGTTATAGGATTTTTGGAATATCTTTATAACTTACAGCCAAACAATGCAGATTTCAGGTGAGACAGCTCGTTACGAGCTGCCTCACCTGAATCTGTATTGTTTGCTAAAAGCTCAATATTGCCTTTGGCGCTGAAAGAGTTAATGTTTTTCAGAAAGTTGTCAGCTTCAGAGGCGTAAGACACTGTCTGTATGTGGGAAAGGGTTTAATACATGGATATGGGGTAATACGATATGATCAAAACTGTTTGAACGTAAAATGCGTGAGTGATTCACATGGTCGCGTATAACGAAAAAAGGATTGTTGCTGATTTATGCTTTGATATCACATAGATGGATCTGGTGAATGAACCAGTAACGTAACAAGTCCTACGTTTCGTCACCATTTAAATATACGTCTGTTCGTGAAGACTCTGATGATAATGTACGTTTACACAGGCTGGTAAGGTTCTTCACTCTTCGCAGATGCAGTAAGATCGCTTTTTGTCTGACGCGACTAGTATGCATTCATTATAAATACTTATGTGTGCTTTGAATTGATAAACAGTGTGTGAATGTAATTAAAATAAACATCAAACCAAAATGCCTCTACATGACTGAACCGATGTTAGCGATAAGCGAGTATGGGTCTTAATGCATTTACATGACTGAACCGATGTTAGCGATGAGCAAGTATGGGTCTTAATGCATCTACATGACTGAACCGATGTTAGCGATAAGCGAGTATGGGTCTTAATGCATCTACATGACTGAACCGATGTTAGCGATAAGCAGTATGGGTCTTAATGCATTTACATGACTGAACCGATGTTAGCGATAAGCGAGTATGGGTCTTAATGCATTTACATGACTGAGCCGATGTTAGCGATAAGCGAGTATGGGTCTTAATGCATTTACATGACTGAACCGATGTTAGCGTTAAGCGAGTATGGGTCTTAATGCATTTACATGACTGAGCCGATGTTAGCGATAAGCGAGTATGGGTCTTAATGCATCTACATGACTGAGCCGATGTTAGCGATAAATGAGTATGGGTCTTAATGCATCTACATGACTGAACCGATGTTAGCGATGAGCAAGTATGGGTCTTAATGCATCTACATGACTGAGCCGATGTTAGCGATAAGCGAGTATGGGTCTTAATGCATATAACGACTGAGCCGATGCTAGCGATAAGCGAGTATGGGTCTTAATGCATATACATGACTGAGCCGATGCTAGCGATAAGCGAGTATGGGTCTTAATGCATTTACATGACTGAGCCGATGTTAGCGTTAAGCGAGTATGGGTCTTAATGCATATATATGACTGAGCCGATGTTAGCGATAAGCGAGTATGGGTCTTAATGCATCTACATGACTGAACCGATGTTAGCGATGAGCAAGTATGGATCTTAATGCATCTACATGACTGAGCCGATGTTAGCGACAAGCGAGTATGGGTCTTAATGCATATACATGACTGAGCCGATGCTAGCGATAAGCGAGTATGGGTCTTAATGCATATACATGACTGAACCGATGTTGGCGATAAGCGAGTATGGGTCTTAATGCATTTACATGACTGAGCCGATGTTAGCGATAAGCGAGTATGGGTCTTAATGCATTTACATGACTGAACCGATGTTAGCGATAAGCGAGTATGGGTCTTAATGCATTTACATAACTGAGCCGATGTTAGCGATAAGCGAGTATGGGTCTTAATGCATCTACATGACTGAGCCGATGTTAGCGATAAACGAGTATGGGTCTTAATGCATCTACATGACTGAACCGATGTTAGCGATGAGCAAGTATGGGTCTTAATGCATCTACATGACTGAGCCGATGTTAGCGATAAGCGAGTATGGGTCTTAATGCATATACATGACTGAGCCGATGCTAGCGATAAGCGAGTATGGGTCTTAATGCATATACATGACTGAGCCGATGCTAGCGATAAGCGAGTATGGGTCTTAATGCATCTACATGACTGAGCCGATGTTAGCGATAAGCGAGTATGGGTCTTAATACATCTACATGACTGAACCGATGTTAGCGATAAGCGAGTATGGGTCTTAATGCATCTACATGACTGAACCGATGTTAGCGATAAGCGAGTATGGGTCTTAATACATCTACATGACTGAACCGATGTTAGCGATAAGCGAGTATGGGTCTTAATGCTTCTACATGACTGTACCGATGTTAGCGATAAGCGAGTATGGGTCTTAATGCTTCTATATGACTGAGCCGATGTTAGCGATGATCAAGTATGGGTCTTAATGCATCTACATGACTGAGCCGATGTTAGCGATAAACGAGTATGGGTCTTAATGCTTCTGCGAACAGTGAAGGTTCCGGTGAGTCTGTGCACAGTCTTCACTTTCTGCCTAAATGTAATATACACATAAATGCATCTTCTGACATAACTAAATAAGTGTAGCCCCCACTAGTGTTACGCCTATGTAAGGTTTAAATGGTGTCAAACCAAAATAAAAATAAAAAAACAACCCTAATCGATAGACACAGCTCATGTAAATAACGTCCGAATAATTGATTGGTTCTTTGGAATTTACGCAGCTTTCAACAATACTTGAGTGATAGAGTTGAAAACATTCGGACTCAAGAAAAAAATTGTTTGTTATGAACAATTTCTTCTTTTGCCGCAAATAATTCAAAAGTCGTCTGCTGTAAAGGCGTTAGAAAGCGTCTGTGGGAAAGGGTTACACCGATAAAGCCCGCGTAATTCAGTTTGGGATCCGAGTTGTTCTAAAGAGGTTTCAAAGATCAGTGTGTTTATACCACATGACTTTTGACGTCATATTTGCATGGTCAGACAGCTATAATTGCTCTTGTTAAGAATGTAAAAACAATGATAACTTTTTACAGGAGTTTGATTGGTTTTCAAACACTTCGACAAACCTGTTCCCAAAATCCAGTTTTGATAATGCTCCGGCTGTCGGCGATATTAATAAATGTTGAGAAAAGGTTCATCGAAGTGTTTGAAGAAACTAAACCACTAATCAAACTCCGTTGAAAAACCGGAGATAGGGCTCTGTAAGCGGCGTAGACTGCGCCATGTTTCATTAAAAATGATGAAGAAACAAAAAAGTTTTTACTTTTAAACCGAAGTAAAATATTTCTGTTCACGGTAGCATTTGTGACGTAAAAGTCACGTGGTATACACACACTGAAGATACTAGTACGACCAGAAAGCGATGGAGAAGGTCGTGATCATCCATGCTTAAGTTTAATCAGTAATAACAATAATTTTAGGCCTCTGGCCCAAATTACAACATACAATTATGAAAGCAATATAACAAAGGATTTAAATTCATAATTAATTATTAAACTTTTTCAAGATATCTTCGTTTAAGAGATCGGGTAATATATTGTGAAAAAGTTAGCAGTTCTTCTTGATTAAAAACATATTATCCCATTATTCCACATGGCTTTTCATAAGTCGTCTGCTTTATAATCATCAGACGAACAATTACACAAATCTAGAAAACTGAAAGATTTATATTGATAAAGAATTGAAAATATTGCAATAAAAGGTGAAATTGCTGGTTTTGAGCAATTTCACATTTTTTGCAATGTTTTCAAAAATTATCTGCAACAGCAGGCGTCAAATGTCGTCCGTGTGAAGTACACGTGTGAAGTGATCAGACAGTACCCATATGCAGACTGTTATTGATAATCGCTGGTCGAACAACTCCATCAGGTCAGTTCTCGTGCGACGTGGCGTATGAGATAATGGGGTTACAGAACAAGTAAGTTCGTACAGATTTATTTATGACGTCCAAATATTGAAAACCCATGTTTGAGCACACGAATATACATTTGTTGGGTACTGTTGTCGAACAACTCCATCAGGTCAGTTCCCGTGCGACGTGGCGTATGAGATAATGGGGTAACAAAACAAGTAAGTTCGTACGGATTTATTTATGACGTCCAAATATTGAAACCCCATGTTTGTGTTGGCGGATACATAAGTGCCTATATCGAGGGCTTGGTGTGAAACAGTTGTAACTAAAATCGGTATTTTCTTTACCAAGTTTAATCACTAGGCCATAAAGTCTTTATACGCGTTAAATCATTTTTCTTGGTAAACAATGGAAATTTAGGTGCAATTGCTCGTTCTGAGCAATGGCACATAAATTGGCATTGTTTACAAAGGGGTCAAAATTGCCCCTAAACCAAGGTTTTCAAAATAGGTTTTTAGTTACAACCGTTTCACGCCAAGCCCTCGATATACTCGTATAACTAGAGTTTCAAATATCTGATTGTCTAGCGCTACCTTCTTTACAGTGGTAAAATAGTGTTCATCTAATGTTAAACTACATATCGATTGCAAAGTGAAATTTTTGAAAACAGTGTGGGAAAAGGAAATTTTGCTAAAGACAAGTAATTTTGAATTTTCTTACACTGTTTTCAATTCAGTATCAAAATACTAGTTTCAATTTTCGAGATGTTACGAGATGTTAAAAACTTTATTTACGAGACGTTTACTAAACAAAACGATACTTAAATGATCAACTTTGACGTCTATAAATAAACATGATTGAATAATTATATGAATGACAAAAATATAACTCGACTAACTTATCTGAACATACGAATATATAACACAGTGTAACGAACTTTAAATCTACATACCTATCTTTAAGCCAAGACAAGATGACATCCATGCAAGAAGACATTAGATAAAATGACTCTATCACTATACAGTACAGTTGAACGTCTACATCAAAATCATCCAGCTATAACCCGCGTATACTCGGTTTATGAGATGGACCGGTCCGAATTATAATAAACGTAAACAGACTTTAAATCAGATCAGTTGAATGTCGTAATCATAATCGCCGGGTGAGTTATAGGTCTGCATATATATATATATATATATATACCCGATTTATAAATTAGACCGGCCCAAATTGTACGCTATAGGAAGACGCCATAATCGCGGAAGACAGCGTCTTAAAAATATTAAACGAAATCATCGAAAGATTGATTGATTGATTGATTGATTGGGGTTAAACGCCGCGTTCAACATTTTTCCAATTATATCCCGTCGGCCAGTGCACCTTCTCATGAGCTTCTCACACCAGTATTCCACAAAACATTCTTTCCAAGCAACTGGCTGATTTTCCACATAGACTGTTAGTCCAGTGATGGAAAACGAATGACGCTTGTCACAGTGACTTCATCGGAAGACGATGTACGTGCAGTTTGGTTTATGTAACCGATCGGCCTAAGATGTATTTCGAACTTGGAAATTAATCCCCCGTTGAAAATGACTGATCTTAAATAATAGTCGATCGAGCGAATGATCTAAACCATTTCATGTACAGAGACGACCTATAACAACTATTTCAATCCGCAGTAGAAAAAAAAACGAGAAATTACTCATTTCACAAATTTCGCTGTAATCAAACATCTTTCTATTTAAAAGGTTGAAATAACTTAACCCTTTCCCACATACAAAAAAAATCTGCAGCAGACGACTTTGAAAACATATACTCAAGATACAGACAATCTCTGAAATGAAGGTAGTAATTACTAAAAAAAAAAGTGGAAAACATTGTGGCAAAAGGAGAAATTGCTCGTTTTGAGCAATTTCTTCTTTTGTCAAAATGTTTTCAAAGGTCGTCTGCTGCAGTGGCGTCGGAATGCGTGTACAGATGGGAAAGGGTTAAGTGTATAATTATCGTCACAGATAGAGTGTTATTATATACCGTTTCCGACACGCAGACGCATTTTGACGCATCCATAGCAGACGACTTTCGAAAACATAATAAACTCTTTCTACGTCTGCCACACTGTTTTCAATTCTATTCACTGTTTACACATTCATTTATTGAGATATTCCATGCTATTGCCTAGTTGTTTTCAATGTCGTTTGCAGGATTTCGCCGTGGCCGTTTCGTGGCCGTTTGGTAAGCGTCGGGAGGAATTGGAACCGGGGGTCCCAGGTTCGATCCTCCTCGCACGCGGCGGTCATGGCGGAGAGCCCTTTGGCAAGGTACAGTTTCTTGTTCAGTAGTGGTTTATTTACACAGAGATCACGAACAAGTGTTCTGTCGCTATTATATGACTGAAGTAATGTTGAAATCGGTGTTAATACCCAAGGAAACGAATCAATGAATGAATGAATGGTGTTTTAAGGCCCGTCGACAACTAAGGTCATTTTGGGCGCTTAAAAAGTAACTTACTGTAAATGATGAAATAATTAAAATTGAAACATAAACAACGAGTCTATTAGACAAAATAATCAAACATGATGTATGCGATACTTCACATTAATATAAAACAGGATGTAAGCCAATGTAAAATAGGATATAGGCAAACAAGCCAAACACTACTATGTAATACTTAACATAAAGATAAACAATATCGGAGAAAATGTGTAACAGGAGTAGTAAGAGTAATGAATGTGCCAAGCACGATTTAAGAAATAATCATATCTTATTAAAAATATTAAGAAACGAATCAATGTCGTTTGCTGCAAATGTTGTGTATGTGGTAAAGGGCTCGTGATCGTCATATAAGAGATAAGTGCATTCTATATCAGTTGACGCTTTCTGCTTAGGTGATTAACAACTTTTAAAAACAACACATCTGCCTTGATTCATGGCTCTATTAGAACGTTTTGAAATGTATAAACATATGTTAATCACATAGAGCGTTTTCGGCTAATGCAATCCAGTTACTCGAGTAGAAAATCTGGACATGCGCAGTACCACTCTCTTACACTATCGGTTTATTACATTTACTTCTGTCACAGGCTCGAGCTACTTTCGGGTTTCACGTGACTTTTTATATAGGTGACCTACATAACAGATGTATTAATCTTTAAATTTGTAAAACTACCGAAAAGTAGTCCGTAGCTTTTTGCTAAATAAATACTTTGTTTTTGATTAGCAAAGTTAGAAAAAGATCCTGTCACAAGTGTAAAAGGTTAGTGCTTACATCAGTGACAACTAAGTCAATTAAAATACAGTTATCATGTTTCGTCAAGAATCTTGACATTGAGCCTGTTGCAGAGATAATAGTGAGTGTAAGGAACGGTCACTCTGCGATAGGAGATTGGCGCAGTACACGACACGAGTAACCATTCACGAACGCCTACCCCAGTCTTGTGTTGTTTACAAAATGGCGACCTTCTGTGCATCAGCCGTCGCCATCTTAGATCTCGCGTTACCCTCCAAATAGTGGGGGTCGTTCGAGTCGAGAAGATTAGTGATTAAGCGCATGCGCAGTTCGCTTACTCGATATGTTCGACTTTCGCCTCCAGTTACTCTCGTTACGCGAGTAAACAAGTCGAAAACGCTCATAGATGATGAAAAGGGTACTTATTTAATCCATTTCATTGAGTCAAATTTCAATTGAATAACAAAGAAATATTGAACTTGATTATCAGAGCTCTAGATAAAGGGTTGTATTGCATGTTGAACATTCATATTTGACCTCCAAACTTATGTTGTGGGTTCTCAAACGAATCGTCTCAGTGAGACGATTCTTTTGAGTACCCACAACATACGTTTTATTGAGTGCTAACAGAGGTATTGTGAAGTCAACACCTGTCTAAACTTGTTCTGATCTTGTTCTCTGGATTATGAAGAGAAAAGAAAAGTAAATATAGTAGCTGAGAGAATCTGTCCAAACAGAAACACAAGAAAGAACAGTCTATTCAGGCTTTCACAGGCATCCGCCCACTTCATATTTTCGAAACTTTCACGCTGAATGTCGCATCCATTATCTGTGTACTCCGTGATGTGAGTACCGCCATTTTCAGCAATTGTTTCTGATACAGGAATCCCGCTGACTGTGCGTGTCTTTACCTTAGTAATAGCCTGCCCGATGACATTCTTTCTCTGAGAGCGAAGCAGACGCGCCAGGACGTCAGGTACAATAGAATCGTCCATGTGATAATGCATTCGCACAATAATAACGGTGCAGAATAACGTCATGGCACAAAAAACCAGCTCCAGTGTAACCCAGATTGCTAAATACGAAACTCCGTCTACTGCTTCCGGCAGGTGCTCATTAATGGCCGTCAGGAACACAGCCACTGTCAGAAATATGGACATAGGAAATGAAAGTTTTTCTCCACTTGAAATCGGTACAAGGAATGTTAGAAGGTTCAAGATGGACAATAACAAAAGAGGCAGTAAATTGTTTAGAATGCACATGTTGCACCTTCGTTTGAAAGTCAGTTTGAAACTGACTGCTGAAAAGCTTTCTGCAGTTTCTTGCATTTCGAAAACGTCAACAGAAGTATCTTTGAGTTCCCATTCAGCAACTGGTGTGTAATATAACAGGTTAATGTCTTGTTTGAATAGTTTAAAATGCACGGCTCTGATGTTGTTTGTGGACATTGCGAACTCCAAAACACAATTATGCTCGTCAAACGGGAATTTTCTGGTTCGTATATCACATGTAACCTCTATGACCTTCTGTGTCCAGAGAATAACTGTCCCGTCAAAGTAAAGTTTCGCCTTAGCCCCACTGAAGCCCATATCGGTGGCATCCATTGCAGCATTCAGGTTGACAATATCCGGCAGCCATATTTTACTCGATGGTACCACAATGGAATCTATATCTTCGTAGTCAGACATATCCCAAAACAGTAAGCCGTCCAACCACACGAACTCGAAAGACACGGATATAGTTATGGTTTGTTTTATTTCATCCAGACGGACCACGTGGTTAAGTCCAAGAGTCATATCAATTGCAATGCTTTCACCATTAATGCTTGGACGAACGTTCGCATCGTGCCCAGTAAAAAGATCGTTATGTAACAGCTTCTCAGCATGGCCTGATATAGTCGCGTTAGCTGTTTCCGCCATTTTTATGTGTAAGGAAAATGACAACAACATGATAAATTCTAAAACACGCGTGTACGCCATGATTCAGCAAGTATTTCCGAGAATCTGACAATAACGTGATACCATTGCGAAATAGTTATAGTTAGTGATAGGGCCATGCCACTGGATTAACCCTTGTCTAAACGAAGATGTTTTCTGACGCATCTGTAGCAGACGGCTTTTTTGAAAACATGAGAACAAAATAACACGCACAAAAAAGAAAAATGCCCATAATGATAAATGTTCAAATTTTTCTGAAATCTCTTCGATTCTATTCATCAAATAAACTTCTATATATAGAGAGAGATTTCCATATATTTCGCCTACATGTATATGTTTTCAGAGAAGTCTGCTGTCGATGTGTTGTATGTAGGAAAGGGGGTTAATGCCATTATAAAGAGAATCAATGCCTTTGATAACATTGATTGTGAATTGATTACGACTTCATTAATCGCCGTATTATTCATAGGTATCACATGGATATTTGTTTTTATATAACCCTTTCCCAGATACAACAATCTGCAGAAGACGACACTGGAAATGTTAAGGCAATAATAGGGGCTATCTCCGTAAATGTAATTTTTAGTAATTGAAAAGAGATGAAAAATATGGAAAAATTGGAAATTGTCCGTTTTAAGTTTTCTGTTGCCAAGCAATTACGGCGCAAATCTTCAAGTAAATTATGTATTTAAAGTTATTAACTCATTACGTGACCTCTAAACCCAATACTGTGGTACCAAAAAGATGTGTCACATTAAGACGTACATCTTCAGTACCTACACTAAAGGGGTATTTTGATTAGACCATTTCCCCTTCCTTTACTAGTACTTTGCAGTTAAATATACGAGACGAATCTATTGGGTTCGTATTTCGTGTTCTTAATTCCGTATTTAACCTCTAAATCCTATGTTGCGATTTCTCGAATTAATCGCTTCACTAAGATGCTTCTATTTATTATCTCCATATAGGGTTTAATTGCCTCATAAGCAATGTAACATTTGAGAAAGACCAGTTTAGTATTCCTTTACTAAGCCTCTAACTCAGAACAGAACAACCGTACGGAATTCATGGAAGTTTGAAATAATAGGTAACAGCACTTCTATAACAGAAATTCGCAAAACATTGACTGGTTATCTTACGGCAGTAATACGCCACCATACATATCGAGGGCTTGGCATGAAACGGTTGTAACTAAAATTGGTATTTGTTTACCAAGGTTAATGACCTCGCGATAAAGTCCTTATGAGCGTTAAATCATTTTTTCTTGGTAAACAATGGCAATTTAGGTGCCATTGCTTGTTCTGAGCAATGGCACCTAAACTTGCATTGTTTACAAAGGGGTCAAAATTGCCCCTAAACCAGGGTTTTCAAAATAGGTTTTTAGTTACAACCGTTTCACGCCAAGCCCTCGATATGAGAGTATTAGTACTATCTCATAAATATCAATCCTTTTAATCAATTGACTCGATATGAAAATAGTACGTAACAATTAAATCTTATATTCATTTTGAACTTGGAATGTATAGTTGCTTGCAATGCCAGCAATCAGTAACAGCAATTCATTAATCTAATGACAGAAAAACGAGTGATGTTCTCGAGGGGTGCATAACAATTACAGTAGTATAGTGTAGCCCTTCTGACTAGATATCTGTTAAATAATTGAACCAAAACGATTAGTTTGTCTGGCCGAAGCATTTTACCCAGGGAAAACAACCAGTTTAAAGTAGAAATGTAAAGGTTGATTGATTGATTGGTAAGGGTTTAACGCCATTTTACACTATTTTTCAGTCATATCAGAGCGGCCAGTTCACATATTCATGTGTTTCCTGGCTTTCTTACACCAGTACTCCACACAGCATTCTTTCCAAGCAACTGGCGGCTTTTCCACATGTACGTAAAGCCCATTGGCCGCTGGTGTTCAAACTCACTACCCCTGGATTGACAGTCCGCGTCGCTACCGACTGAGCTATCGGGGCTAGGCATATATGAAAAGGACACGTCTGTAACAGACTGCGGTGTAGGTTTATGCTTTTAGACGACAATCGACGGGTTTTGATGACTAAATATGTTGTTATGTCAAAAAGGCTTGTGAATTATTGATTTATTGTTTTGGGTTTTACGCTGCTTTCAACAATATTTCAGTTATATCACGGCGTTTCTTGGGTAAGTTAACAGTACTACTGGCGCATTTATCCTGAGTAACCCTGAGGGCCAAGGAGGGCAGCCATTACTACCATTTTTAAAGTCTTGAATCCGAAACAACCGTTACAATTAAAATATTGCTGTCTTCAAAACCGTTACATATCATCCGTTACTTTTCAACTCACAGGAAATCTCGTACAAATCAAATGCTCCATGCAAAACGGTTGTAACTGAATATTGAACAAGTTGTAGTTACATCCGTTTTGCATGAAGCTCTCGAAAAGCAAAACATACGGATTATTCACACAGTATATGCATGTAACCCATCGTGTTTTGACGCTATTGCGGCCAGCCAATACGTTTTATCTCATCATACAGATATAATATGTTGAAGAGTTTATACTCAATTTTAATGCATTTTGGGACAAACCTCGCTTAAATATTACAACGAAATTATTAGTTTGTCTGAACGGAACATTCAAACCAAAGCACTAAACAGTTATGTATCGTGAAACGAAAACGAAACACAAGTCCAAAATGCGGAGTTATTGAACATTATCCCGACCGAGTCATATCAAAGACTTTAATCAAATCGCTGAAAGCATTGATGGTATAGGCCCCTCTGTAAGGTGAAACGATATGGCATAGTTTATATGTTACACGTTGTTGAAACATTGTCTCATCGGCATGTAAACAAACCAAACCAAAAAATGTTTGAAACAACACAAAGTGCCTGCCGATAACCAATACATAATTAACAAAGTGTGAGGCTTTTCTGTATAACCAAATTAAAATCATGAATTCCAAAACAATAACAAACCGAGCAGCGACCCTTAAGTATAATATTTCCTGTTCAGTTAACACTAAATATCCACACTGTATATTGGAATCATGCTGATTAATGTAAATGATAGACAATCGAAAGCATGCTAGAGTTATGGTGTTTGTTCAATTCACATCTGCCGATCATAAGTTTCCTTTAAACCAAGTTTGAAATTGATACATGTAAACTGTATTGGGACAATGTCCGAAGAAAAAGCATGGCAAATGGAGATAATACCTAAAAAAACACCTCACATCATATTTATGTTCGAAATATTGGATCGTTCTCCTGATCACAATGTATAAGTGTGACCATGAAATGTATCTGCCAAACAGAAACAACGTTTATACCAATTAATGCAAAGCGTAACGGACAGACATACGGATGCACAATCAGACGGTCAAAAAGAAGAAAAGACAGTCGGTCGCTCCGGACAAAGTAAACTAATCAGGGTATAAGTTACCTATAAGCCAAGTTATGTGGTTAGTATTTTTAAGTTCTCCTGGTCACAAGGTATAAGTGTGACCACTTTGAAATGAATCTGCCAAACAGAAACAACGTTTTGACCAATAAATGCAAACCATGACGGACGGACGGATGCACACTCAGACGGACAGACAGACATACAGACAAACAAACAGAGACGAACACAAGTCGAGATCAGATCAATATGGTCGAGTGCCAGTAGCTATTGTTCATTCACGACATTTCCCTGTTTTTGCCTGACGTGGCTCATATAAAACGTAAAGCCCCTGTGTAGCTTGATAATTGTATTGACTAACGACCAGAATACAATAGGCATATCGCTTATGGTAATTAATTTCCTTATTAGTGAATAACTATAGATAATGTGTTCGAATCAGGTCAATGCGTACAATAGGAATACCCTCCTTGACGCTAAGGGTTGCGTTGTTAGCATTACAGTTGACTAGCTGTTGTCAGGACAAATTGACTATTAGTACTGGTTACTTACACATGAAATGCCCTGATATAACTGAAAAATGTTAAAAGCGGCGTAAAACACAAAAGAATCAAACGGTATGAATACCAGCTTTGAATATAATATCAAACGGTATGAAGACCAGCTTTGAATATATTATCAAACAGTATGAAGACCAGCTTTGAATATATTATCAAACAGTATGTAGACCAGATGTAGATATAATTGAAATTATTTGTAATTGTCCTAGACAAATGGATACCTTTTCCGGTAGACCCTCGTATTCCGCCTCGATATACCTTTGACAAATTTTAGAGACAATGTTGACCTAGCTGGGGTTCGAACCCACAACGCTTGCATTCACAGACGGCTGCTCTACCAACTGAGCTACCGAGCTTCATACAGATTGCTTCTAAAAAGCCATTTGCTGCAAATCTATATGAGTAAACCTGCTTAAATCATGGTAATAGTAGTAAAGCAGGGATTGGCATTTCTGAGCGCGTGACCGAAGGACCTTAAAGCATGCCATCTTCAGGGGTACATTGCTTCAATGGTTTATCCCTTTCCCACCTGTAGACGCTTTCTGGTGCAGACGAATTTTAAAAACATTGTGACAAAAAGGTGAAACTGTTTTTGTTCAATGATTATACTTTATACAGAATTTCTCCTTTTTTGTGCAGATTTGTTATATGTGGGAAAGGGTTAAGATTAAAAAGGATTTAGATCAGATTACAAAATTCACGTTATTCTGTTGTTGCAATTCAACCCTTTCCCACATGTAGACGCATTTTGAGTTATATGAAGCAGTCAACTTTTTGAATATTTTCACAACAGCAGCAAATGCTCCTTTTACAGCATTTTAGCAAATGCAGAATTCCGTATTATTGTCATCTGAATAATACTTATTAGACACGCTTTACTATTAACGCGACATATGAGGATTTTTTAAACTATAAACACTTTCCATATAGCAAATTTGAGAATGCTCACAGCGTTTATAACTCAATTAAGTAACCATGCTTACATTTATAGAGAATCTCCATAATTAAGGCCTCTGCGTAATGTATCGATTAATATCAGCCTGCGCAATCCGCGCAGGCTAGTCCGGGTCGACACATTCCAGCTCAGGGGATAGAGGTAAAGAGTATTGATTCCTGAAACAGAAATTCCACAGGAGGCAAACAGTGTCTGTCCGGGTTCGACTGGCATGCTTAGGCTGATCCGGGTCGATACTTCACGCAGAGTCCACAATGTTGGTTTTCTCGGGGAAAATGCCCCAAAATACAGCTGCAGCGATAGACATCTGCGTAATGTATCGACCAGATCAGCCTGCGCTGTCCGCGCAGACTGATCCGGCCGACACATTCCGTCTTAGGGGGATAGATGTAAAGAGTAGTGATTCCTGAAACAGAAAATCCATAGGAAGCGAAAAGTGTATGTCCGGATAGGCATGTGTGGCATGCTTAGGCTGATCCGGGTCGATACTTCACGCAGAGTCCACAATGTTGGTTTTCTCGTGGAACGGCTCAATTATGTTGCGGTATGTGTGAAAGGATCAGAGATAATAATGCTATAACAGGAACATGTTTAGTCGTTTCTGTAGTTATAACATTCTTCACACGCTCTTTTATAATTGTCTGGTGCTTGTATGATTAATTATTTGTTATTTTACGCCGCTTTCAATTTTTGTTTCCGTTATATCACGGCGTTTCCTGGGTTAGTTACCAGTTCTACTGGTCCATTTATCCTGACACAAGCCAGTCATTCGTAATTCTAACCCCTGAGCGCCAAGACGAGCAGCCACTTCTACCATGTTTAAAGTCTTTGGTATGACCTGACCGGGTATCGAACTCTCGACCTCCCGCTTCCGAGGTGGACGCTCTACCACTACACCACCGATTCGGTCTGGTGCGTGTATGCCTATACGGCAAAGAGGAGAGGCCCTGGTCACACATGGACAGATCCCGAATGCCACGTGTTTAAATTATCAACTTCAGGAAGTTCGATTCCCAGTAGGCAATAATGGGGTCCGTTCTGATGTGGCCAGTTGGTTAACCGTACGCTAGTTAAATAATAATATCGAAAGCCTGTCTGCTCGATGCCTGGCATAAAGCTAGGTCTCCGGAAGTAAATATGTGTTCAGAACATAGGCGTCTCATCAGACAGAAATGGCTGACCCTTTCAATAGGGGTGACACTATAATAAACAAACACTTTACATAGACGCAGACTGAATTGTGTTCGCATTGTTGTTGCCATGACGTGGTTAAATAGTCCATCGGGGAATACACTGCTTAATGCAATCATTTAAATGACTGTATGTGTAAAATGGCTTTTATCCCACGGGAAATATCTCTGATCATAGATCGCAATATGAATGGAAATCAACCCAATGTTGATAAGCCACAAGTATCCGACCGTAACAGTAACCTTTTCAATGCTAAAGTATTAATGATTGTTTGGTGTTTAACGCCGCTTTAAGAACTGTTTCAGTTATATCACGGCGTTTCTTGGGTAAGTTACCAGTACTACCTGACACCAGACAGTCTGTTGTAATGCTAACCCCGCAACCTTGAGCGCCAGGTATGAGGATATTGGACCATTATTCCTCGTAATTTACCGAGCAAACGCCGTGGTATAACCAAAGCACATTTTGAAAGCGGCTTGAAACACCTTACAAACAAATACACAAAAAACGTATTGAAAGTTATGTCCGTGAAGTTGGCAGTCTGGCAGCCTGGCAGCGTGAAGTTAGCAGTATGGCAGTCTGGCAGTCTGGCAGCGTGAAGTAAGCAGTCTGGCAGCCTGGCAGCGTGAAGTTAGCAGTCTGGCAGCCTGGCAGCGTGAAGTAAGCAGTCTGGCAGCCTGGCAGCGTGAAGTTAGCAGTCTGACAGCCTGGCAGCGTGAAGTTAGCAGTCTGGCAGCCTGGCAGCGTGAAGTAAGCAGTCTGGCAGCCTGGCAGCGTGAAGTAAGCAGTCTGGCAGCCTGGCAGCGTGAAGTTAGCAGTCTGGCAGCCTGGCAGCGTGAAGTTAGCAGTCTGGCAGCCTGGCAGCGTGAAGTTAGCAGTCTGACAGTCTTGCAGCGTGAAGTTAGCAGTCTGGCAGCCTGGCAGCGTGAAGTAAGCAGACTGGCAGCCTGGCAGCGTGAAGTAAGCAGTCTGGCAGTCTGGCAGCGTGAAGTTAGCAGTCTGGCAGTCTGGCAGCGTGAACTTAGCAGTCTGGCAGCCTGGCAGCGTGAAGTTAGCAGTCTGGCAGTCTGGCAGTCTGGCAGCGTGAAGTTAGCAGTCTGGCAGTCTGGCAGCGTGAAGTTAGCAGTCTGGCAGTCTGGCAGCGTGAAGTTAGCAGTCTGGCAGCCTGGCAGCGTGAAGTAAGCAGTCTGGCAGCGTGAAGTTAGCAGTCTGGCAGTCTGGTAGCCTGGCAGCGTGAAGTTAGCAGTCTGGCAGCGTGGCAGTCTGGCAGCGTGAAGTTAGCATTCTGACAGCGTGGCAGTCTGGCAGCACGAACTGAGTAGCGTGACAGCCTGGCAGCACGAACTGATAAGCGTGGCAGCCTGGAATCACGAACAACTGAGCAGCGTGGAAGCCTGGCAGAATGAACTGATCAGCGTGGCAGCCTGGTATCACGAACTGAGCAGCGTGGCAGCCTGGCAGCACGAACTGATAGGCGTGGCAGCACGAACTGAGTAGCGTGGCAGCTTGGCAAAGCAAAGATGTCAGTCTGACAGCGTAATGAACTGAGGCACATAACAGCGTGGCAGCCTGGCAGCCTGGCAGTCTGGCAGCTTGAAGTTAGCATTCTGACAGCGTGGCAGGCTGGCAGCACGAACTGAGCAGCGTGGCAGCCTGGCAGCACGAACTGAGCATACAACTTAAAATATATACTTTTACACAGACTTTTCATGTGAACTAAGCCATATCCCTTTACGCGACATTTCGTTTTCTAGCATTTTTAACAGTCCCCGGCAGTCCCCAGCAGCGCGAAACACGCTGTGCTTTTAACACCCGGTCTAGGTACAAGATCTTTCGTATATGTTACGATGCACTAACTTTTCTTTCAATGAGTTTTAAGCAAAGATAAGAGGTGAAAGATCTCATTAAATCAAGTTTTTTTTTATTCTTGTGCATATTTACCTCTATTTTTTATCGCTCTCGAAAGCCGAAATCGCGCGATGTTTCTGGTCTTTGATTGATTGATTGAAAAATGCTTGTCTACAAACTTAAAACACTTTATTTTGCCATTTTCATGTAGCTTAGTGTCATCTTACCATACCCCGTAACGGAGCGTTATTTCATGAACGTTTTCTAATCTTTTAAAACAGAAATCAAGTTTTACATGTTTTCAAAATCGGAAAAAAAATGAAAAATGAGAAATTCCTTCACAGTAGTTCATTAGAAAAATATGCCTATATAAATGTCGCATACAACTTAAAATATATACTTTTACACAGACTTTTCATGTGAACAAAGCCATATCCCTTTAAGCGACATTTCGTTTTCTAGCATTTTTAACAGTCCCCGGCAGTCCCCAGCAGCGCGAAACACGCTGTGTTTTTTACACCCGACCTAGGTACAAGATCTTTCGTATATGTTACGATGCACTAACTTTTCTTGCAATGAGTTTTAAGCAAAGATAAGAGATGAAAGATTTCATTAAATCAAGTTTTTTCGAATTCTTGTGCACATTTACCTCTATTTTGTATCGCTCTCGCGCTGCCGGGTGCTGCTGGGGACTGTAAAAAAATGCTACCGCTGTTGTTAAAAACGAAATGTCGCGTATAGGGATATGGCTTAGTTCACATGAAAAGTCTGTGTAAAAGTATATATTTTAAGTTGTATGCGACATTTATATAGGCGTATTTTTCTAATGAACTACTGTGAAGGAATTTCTCATTTTTCATTTTTTTTTCCGATTTTGAAAACATGTAAAACTTGACTTCTGTTTTAAAAGATTAGAAAACGTTCATGAAATAACGCTCCGTTACGGGGTATGGTAAGATGACACTAAGCTACATGAAAATGGCAAAATAAAGTGTTTTAAGTTTGTAGACAAGCATTTTTCAATCAATCAAAGACCAGAAACATCGCGCGATTTCGGCTTTCGAGAGCGATAAAAAATAGAGGTAAATGTACACAAGAATTCGAAAACATTTGATTTAATGAGATCTTTCACCTCTTATCTTTGCTTAAAACTCATTGAAAGAAAAGTTAGTGCATCGTAACATATACGAAAGATCTTGTACCTAGACCGGGTGTAAAAAGGCACAGCGTGTTTCGCGCTGCTGGGGACTGCCGGGGACTGTTAAAAATCCTAGAAAACGAAATGTCGCGTAAAGGGATATGGCTTAGTTCACATGAAAAGTCTGTGTAAAAGTATACATTTTAAGTTGTATGCGACATTTATATAGGCGTATTTTTCTAATGAACTACTGTGAAGGAATTTGTCATTTTTCATACTTTTTTCCGATTTTGAAAACATGTAAAACTTGACTTCTGTTTTAAAATATTAGAAAACGTTCATGAAATAACGCTCCGTTACGGGGTATGGTAAGATGACACTAAGCTACATGAAAATGGCAAAATAAAGTGTTTTAAGTTTGTAGACAAGCATTTTTCAATCAATCAAAGACCAGAAACACCGCGCGATTTCGGCTTTCGAGAGCGATAAAAAATAGAGGTAAATGTGCACAAGAATTCCAAAAAATTTGATTTAATGAGATCTTTCACCTCTTATCTTTGCTTAAAACTCATTGAAAGAAAAGTTAGTGCATCGTAACATATACGAAAGATCTTGTACCTAGACCTGGTGTAAAAAGCACAGCGTGTTTCGCGCTGCTGGGGACTGCCGGGGACTGTTAAAAATCCTAGAAAACGAAATGTTGCGTAAAGGGATATGGCTTAGTTCACATGAAAAGTCTGTGTAAAAGTGTATATTTTAAGTTGTATGCGACATTTATATAGGCGTATTTTTCTAATGAACTACTGTGAAGGAATTTCTCATTTTTCATTTTTTTTCCGATTTTGAAAACATGTAAAACTTGACTTCTGTTTTAAAAGATTAGAAAACGTTCATGAAATAACGCTCCGTTACGGGGTATGGTAAGATGACACTAAGCTACATGAAAATGGCAAAATAAAGTGTTTTAAGTTTGTAGACAAGCATTTTTCAATCAATCAAAGACCAGAAACATCGCGCGATTTCGGCTTTCGAGAGCGATAAAAAATAGAGGTAAATGTACACAAGAATTCGAAAAAATTTGATTTAATGAGATCTTTCACCTCTTATCTGTGCTTAAAACTCATTGAAAGAAAAGTTAGTGCATCGTAACATATACGAAAGATCTTGTACCTAGACTGGGTGTAAAAAGCACAGCGTGTTTCGCGCTGCTGGGGACTGCCGGGGACTGTTAAAAATCATAGAAAACGAAATGTCGCGTAAAGGGATATGGCTTAGTTCACATGAAAAGTCTGTGTAAAAGTATATATTTTAAGTTGTATGCTCAGTTCGTGCTGCCAGGCTGCCACGCTGCTCAGTTCGTGCTGCCAGCCTGCTACGCTGTCAGAATGCTAACTTCACGCTGCCAGACTGCCAGGCTGCCAGGCTGCCAGGCTGCCACGCTGTTATGTGCCTCAGTTCATTACGCTGTCAGACTGACATCTTTGCTTTGCCAAGCTGCCACGCTACTCAGTTCGTGCTGCCACGCTGCTCAGTTCCTGCAGCCAGGCTGCCACGCTGATCAGTTCGTGCTGCCAGGCTGACACGCTGCTCAGTTCGTGATGCCAGGCTGCCACGCTGATCAGTTCATTCTGCCAGGCTTCCACGCTGCTCAGTTGTTCGTGATTCCAGGCTGCCACGCTTATCAGTTCGTGCTGCCATGCTGTCACGCTGCTCAGTTCGTGCTGCCAGACTGCCACGCTGTCAGAATGCTAACTTCACGCTGCCAGACTGCCACGCTGCCAGGCTGCTAACTTCACGCTGTCAGGCTGCCAAACTGCCAGACTGCTAACTTCACGCTGCCAGGCTGCCAGACTGCCAGACTGCTAACTTCACGCTGCCAGGCTGCCAGACTGCCAGACTGCTAACTTCACGCTGCCAGGCTGCCAGACTGCCAGACTGCTAACTTCACGGACATTTGAAAGTTTTAAATCAGCTTATAAAATTTGGGATTTAAGTACCGTTTTATATTGTATTTATAAGTGTTCTCTACTGTTGTTCAAATACATGTGTGTACAATTTTATGATATACTAATAATAAAAAAGAACAATTTCAAGTGCTATACAAATACAGACCCAATCTCAATCTTATTAAAATCAGCCCAAACTACTTAACTGTACGATTATTGAATCTGACGACATCGCTAACAAGTTTTAGACTTAGTTTTAAACGCGAGCAGGTGCTCGTTTCTTTGTCCAATGAAATCTCTATAAAACCAACGTTCGGTTCTATACAATCGGAACATACATGAGACAGTCGTCAGATCTGTATACGAGCGAGCGCAGTTCCGTTCTGGTTATTGAGATTGATGAGTAAACGTATAGTTGGAGTAGTCATATTGTTTAAAGTTGAAACCTGAGACTTCGTTAATAATAGATACATAAATATACCATGGAGAGTAGACCAATCAACAATCGACGGAGTTTTCAAATGAATAGCGCCAGGTTAAGTGGTATTGATCCTACCTATCTTTGATACAGACGCCTTTTCACGCCATTTTCATCAGACATATTTTGAAACGTTTAAACCCTTCTCCTGCAGCAGACGACTCTTGAAAACATTGTGACAAAAGAAGAAATTGCTCATAATGAGCAATTTTTCCATTTGCCACGCTATTTTCAACCAAATCCAATATTGATACTATCATATATATATTCCATATGTTTGCCCGGGTGTGTTTAAAGTCGTTATTATTTTAAATCTATATTGTCAAATGTTAATATTCAGTTTAAGGTAAATATGAACTTTGTCATATAAGGGTCATGATCAAAGTTTTCCATCAATTTGATGATAGCAAAGTGTAAATTTAAATCTTGACAGATAATGGTCAGCTTTATTGATCAATTAGAGTTTAAAGCAGTTTTCAACGTGTTTTCAGTTTTATCACGGCGGCAAGTTTACCTTATCATATGAGCCGTCCCGCGAGAAAACCAACATTGTGGAAACTGCGTAAAGTATCGACCCGGATCAGCCTAAGCATACCGCACAGACTTACCCGGATAGACACTTTTCACCTCCTGTGGATTTTCTGTTTCAGGAATCATTTCTCTATACCTCTATCACCCTGAGACGGAATGTGTCGGCCCGGATCAGCCTGCGCGATTTGCGAAGGCTGATCCGGGTCGATACATTACGCAGAGGCTATAATTTGGGTTTTCTCGCGGGACGGCTATTATGTTATCTGACTTTCTGGCACAGAATGTTCACCATTCAACTGGCTACATTTCCACATAGACTATTTTAGCCAATCGGTGGAGGTAAAACGAGGCAAGTCACAATAACATTTGTCGGTCACCGAGGCCGAGCCCCGGAGGGTCAGTCAGTAACGACGCGGGCTGTCAGTCCAGGGGTTGTGTGCGATCGATCCCCAGGTCGGCAAACATACTTTCCAACGTTTGATAAAAGACGGTGTGACAGGCGTCATTCGTCTTCCACCAATGGGCTAACAGTCTATGTGGAAAGGCAGCCAGTTGCCTGGAAAGAATTGGAGTACAGATCTGGAAAAAAATCAGGAACACACGAGTAGGGGAACTGGCCGCCGTGATATGACTAAATGATTGTTGAAAACAACAATAAATCTATCGATCATCGTAACGAATCCATAGCCAAGCCGGGTTTTGCACTCACGGCCCGGGACAGGGTCAGCCGATTCATTCTCGTCAAACAGCGAAGGCTAATTACGTGTGCGGCACTTGGGCTTCTTAGTTTCCTATTTCCAGATGTTATGCCGTTTATGCCGTGTATCTGACCAAGTTAACCGAGTGGAGAGGGAAAACCTCGTACACAAACTTGATTGGTGTGGGAAAGGATTAAACGTCCGAGTGTCGGACTCTCTACTCTATACTGGCCTATGCGTACAGTGAAGACTCAGCCGAACCTGTTCATCACAGAGTATTTTCCGTCAGCATATATGTTATACGGTGTGTAATTATAAATGTACATTCTAACAAAAAACTAGAAGTGAAACTCAACTAGTTGATGACATTTTCTGAGCATTACAATTTCAAAAATATCCATTGTAGTTTATATATCGAGGGCTTGGCGTGAAACGGTTGAAACCTATTTTGAAAACCCTGGTTTAGGGGCAATTTTGACCCCTTTGTAAACAATGCAAATTTAGTTGCCATTGCTCAGAACGAGCAATGGCACCTAAATTTCCATTGTTTACCAAGAAAAATGAAATAACGCTTATAATGACTTTATGGCGAGGTGATTAACCTTGGTAAAAAAATACCAATTTCAGTTACAACCGTTTCACGCCAAGCCCTCGATATATATTGGTTTGTTCGTGTCACGTACGTATTTATGATAACAAGGCGATATACTTGTATAGGACGTAATGCGTTGTCTGTTCTCCAATATGTATTTAAATAATGGCAAAGCAGCGCGTCATTAAGACCACAAATCGCTAGATACCGTTAATATACTGACGTCTGAACCCATGTTGCCAGTGCTGGACCGATGTTGTCAGCGCTGAACCCATAATGTCAGTGCTTGACCGATGTTGTCAGTGCTGAACCCATTGTGTCAGTGCTGGACCAATGTTGAACACATATTATCAGTGTTGATCCCATGTTGTCAGTGCTGGACCGATGTTGTTAGTGCTGATCCCATGTTGTCAGTGCTGAACCGATGTTGTCAGTGCTGGACCGATGTTGTTAATGCTGATCCCATGTTGTCTGTGATGAAACCATGTTGTCAGCGATGGACCGATGTTATCATTGCTGAACCCATGTTGTCAGTGATGGACCCATGTAGTCAGTGCTGGACCGATGTTGTTAGTGATGAACCCGTGTTGTCAGTGCTGAACCATTGTTGTCAGTCCTGAACCCATGTAGTCAGTGCTGGGCCGATGTTGTCAGTGCTGAACCCGTGTTGTCAGTGCTGAACCAATGTCGTCAGTGTTGAACCTATGTAGTCAATGCTGGGCCGATGTTGTCAGTGCTTGACCGATGTTGTCAGTGCTGGACCGATGTTGCCAGTGCTGATCCCATTTTGTCAGTGCTGAACCAATGTTGTCAGTGCTGAACCAATGTTGTCAGTGCTGAACCAATGTTGTCAGTGCTGAACCTTTGCTGTCAGTGCTGGACACCTGTTGGAAATTTGATCCTTTCTGATTGTCGTAATCATGTTTGTAACTTTTAAATACATATTTATAGTGTTATTCCAGATGATTCAAATTTGAGCCGTTGCCTTCATCAGAATTTAACAAATTCAAACGAAAAAGTTGTCTGTATATTAATTAAATGAGGAGAAGTTTAGTTCCAAACAATTACTTTACAAGGTAACAATGGGGATGTAAGCGTTCTCGAAAACATACAGAGCGACGCGCATAATTGTCGTCGATGTCGATGTCACCAGACCCCAGTGTAGGACGATTTAATTATAGATTTTCAAGTCAAATTGAATACATTGGACAGGATATCCATGTTTAATTGACAAAAAGAACACTACAATTACAAAGAAAACGTACAATCAATGACGGACATGTCCAAACAAAATTACTAAGAAAAACAGTTTATCTAAGCGTTGAACAATCGAATACATGCGACAGGATATCTGATTTTAA
The DNA here is from genome assembly GCA_031761405.1 of Serripes groenlandicus. NCBI lineage: Eukaryota > Metazoa > Mollusca > Bivalvia > Cardiida > Cardiidae > Serripes > Serripes groenlandicus. Next base: position 3,668,538 of record JASEVX010000017.1, on the reverse strand, counting down.
TTAATGGAAAGAACAATTAAATATTACACCAGAACTGCAAAGAAAAACGTACAATAATATAACAGATCTGGAGCCTTGTCCAAACAAACGTACAAGCAAAAATATTGTATCAAAGCGTTCAACAATTGAATACATGCGACAAAAGATTAAGACATGTGACAGAATATCTGAGTTTCATTAATGAAAATAACAATTAACTATTTCTCAAAATTACAAAGAAAACAGTACAGTAAATAAAACAGCTGCAAGGACTTGTCCAAACAAAAATACAAGGAAAAACAGTTTATCGAAGATTTCACAAACATCTTTCCACTTAGTGTCTGGCATATTTTCATTTTGTAATGTGCAGGCATTGTGTATGTATTCTTCGGGTTTACTACAATCAAAGTCAATAGTTGGGTCTGAGCCGGTGTGATTATTCTGTGACATATTTAAATCTGCTCCAACACTATTTCGACAACTTCCTGGCGTTTCCCGGCTTTTACGAAATTTTCCGAATGTAGCCAGTGATCTAAGAGCAATGCTTCTTTCTCGAGCGCAAAGCAAACCAAGAATTATATCCGGCACATTTGAATCCCCCATGCGGTAATGGAGATACAGAATGATGACGGTGCAAAACAGAGTCATGGCACAAAATCCAAGCTCCAAAGTGATCCAGATTGCTAAATACGAAACCCCATCTACTGCTTCAGGAAGATTCCCGTTAATGGCCGCCAGGAAAATAGCCACTGTCAGAAATATGGACATGGGGAAAGCCAGCTTTTCTCCACTTGATATAGGTACAAAGAACGTCAGAAGGTTCAACGTTGATAATAATAACACAGGCACTAAATTGTTTAAAATGCACATTTTACAGTTACGTTTGAAAGTCAGTTGGAACGCCAGAACTGTATATGCTGTCATATCGCCATGTACATCATTTTCTTGAAGCATGTCGATGCTTACGTAATTCTCAATGATATCCCATTCTGCGACTTCTTTATACCGACCCAAGGTAATGTGGCGTTTTGTTGCCGTAAGGTTGACTTCCGTGCTATCACTTATGGCCGTGGAGAACAAGAGGTCACATCGATGTTTGTCAAACGGAAACCTTTTAGTACGTATATCGCAGGTTACTTCTGTAGTTTGCTGCGTCCAAATAGATACCGTTCCGTCAGAAAAAAGCTTCGCCCTTGACAGGCTGTTGAATCCCACGCCATGTACGGCCTTCGCTGCATTGGTGTTAATAATGTCCGGCAGCCATAATTTACCCGATGGCACAAGAACCGATTTTATTCCGGCATATTCCATTTCGTCCCAAAACAGCAGACCATCCTTCCACTTAAAGCCAAAAGAAACAGAAACCGTTAACGTTTGCTTTATTTCGTTTAGGTTGACGACATGATTAAGCGCAAGACTGATATCGATAGTGATGCTCCCATTGTTGACAGATGGTCGAACGTTCCGATTGTAGGCATTAAATAGATATTTTTGCAACTGCGTTTCTGGGTGGTCCGCTGTGTTTATTGTTCCTCCACTTTTAAAATGCAAGCACAGCGTTAAAATATATATCAGTCTGAGACAACATACGTATTCCATTCCTTTAGAATAAATTCCATGAACATATATATAATATTATAAAAACAGCCAGAAAGGTTGTTGAACTTAAGCCGTTTTGGAAAGTGTATGTTTTTAATTACGAGACAGCTCTATTGCATAGCGATCTTCTTATGACAATGAAGCTTTTTGAAATGCATCGATTTTGTTTGTCATTAATATTTGATATGATTATGATAGTCTCACTCACGAGATTAATTTGATTTCCTACATGATGCGAGGGCTTAAATTTTACGTAACCATGGTTACGTATGGAAAATCCTAAGAGCAAGTACAAGTTTATGCCAGTGCGATAAGTTTGATATTGAATTGAATTGGTATTGTAAAATGAAGTTGGATAACAATTGTTTAACTTCTACTTTTCGGCGGACTTCGTTGCATGAATATCCTTTCCCTCATACGACAATTCTGCAGCAGACGACTTTGAACATATTTTGTCATATAACAGAAAATCTCTATAATTGAATGGATAACCTATGATTAAAAGTGGAAAACATTGTGTCAAAAGGAGAAATTGCACGTTTTGTGCAATTTCTTCTTTTGTCACTATGTTTTCAAATAGCCGTCTGCTGCAGAGGCGTCAGAAAGCGTCTATATGAGGGAAAGGGCTAAGAGACGTTAAGCTCGACTGAAGCTTCGGTAACATGGAGGGGGTGTCGACAATTACGATACCGTGACATAAACTGATTTGAACTTGAACTTAAATTGAATGCATTTTACATGTGTCCATCAGATCAAAGACACGATGGTAGCCAGTCAAAGTATACTAATCAACACTACCTTCGCGCCATTTTTACGGTTAAAGCTGTATTATTAAAACATGAAGATACTGCTTTTTATGTGAAGTATGGGTTAAATCTGGAACTTCTGGTATGACCGACCACCCCTTGCATCGATGATCGTTACCAGAGACATATAAAGCGAGAAAACCCTCAGATTATGGATAATTACCCGGTATTTATTTAGTTGACATTGCATTTATTTTTTGGTTATCATTTTGTTCTCCTCCTAATATAGATAAGTTGGGTTTTTTTTTTTTTTTTTTTTTGTAATATATGTATTTTTAACTGCCCTAGCGCTTTCTGACGATGGCTAAAAGGGGAGTTCACTTTTAACCCTTTTCCACATTTAGACGCTTTCTGACGCCTCTGCAGCAGACGACATTTTTAAAACAGTGTGACAAAAGAAGAAATTGCTTAAAATGAGCAATTTCTCCTTTTGCCACAATGCTTTCAGCTCTTTTCATTCATCGAATTTTCCCTTTTAGAGATTTTCCATATTTTTACTTAGACGTTTTCAAAGTCGTCTGCTGCATTTGGAAAAGGGTCAATTACGTGACACATTCTTTCTTATAGTCTAACACATCCCCCAATTTTATATATTTCTAAGGCTAACAGGTAACTATTTTCAGTGGTAAGTGTATGCCATCTTTGAAAATGGATTACAAGGGTTATCGTTCATAACCTCATACTAGGTCAAAGGGAAGTAATTCAAATCGGTTTCGGGAATTTCAGATGAATAGATTAGATTGAGGTTGTCTCCCATCGAACAATAATGATTTTGTTGAAAGTTGAAAGTTGAAAGTGTTTTTTATAAAGTTGGATAACCTCTTTCTGATTTATCAGCTATATTGTTTGCTTTTAGCCATATTGACACTATAAGAGCCATTTTCAGAACGTCCTGTGTTTTTTGAAATTGAAAGTAAAATTCAGTGCGGGATAAGGGTGACCTTCTATTTGACCTCATAAAACGAAAAATTGCATCGACCTGTATGTTTTCTCTGCTCTTTTGGAAGTTAAACTGTTCTAAAAAAAACCTGAGCTTTATTTTGATACAGGTTTCAGTGTAGTAGCATAGCCATACTACTATTATAATGGTCGTCTATGGAACATGAATTACTTCCCTTTGACCATCACACGAACGAATAAAAAGTAATGTGACTATCACGTGATCAATGATACAATAATACAAAATGTCGGCGCCCACGTAGAAAATTACCAAATATGTCAAACCAGGACAATCAAGATTTACAGGTTTATGCAGATGTATTTTGGATATATAATAAGTTATATATCATAATACTGGATGCTTCTTACTGATTTCGATCTTCGTTATCCTTAAACCTTACTCACATGCACCAAATCTGCTGCAGACGACATTGAACAATTCTAGGCAAAAGCATGGAATCTCTGTAAATCTGAAAGAACAGTTAGCGAATAAAGTTGAATACATTGCGGGGACACTACATTATTGTAATATAGTGTCCCTGATTGGTGTTAAAAAAATCAGATTATATGCACTTTTCTAGAATTCTAGCATCTATGTGTAACGGGAACGGTTTCTTTAAGCCACCGTACCAAAGACCCGATAACACATGTGTTATTAGGTCTTTGACCGTACATACAGTTACGACCGACTTCTTTACAAAATGCCTGACACCTTTAAGGAATGGACGGCGAGTGAAAGGTAGCTTCATTAATTATATTTCGGCGATACACAAGAAATATCACTTCTCCCCCTAAGTCTCCCCACTTCGCCCTAAAGTCCCCCCACTTAGCCCTAAATTGCCTGGAGGGAGAAGTCACTTCTCCCTAAAATGTAAACCTAGTGAGAGCCCTGCATACACATGCCTTTACCTTTTCTTATGACTCTTTTATTAACTACATTTATGCCTGCCTTGATTACTTGTGCTATGCATGGTTCATCATCATGTGATTCTTGTGTTTAAACAACGTATTCTGTAATATATATAAGGCCTGTCTCTTTCTTTTCTCTGCCCAGTTGTGGCCAGCTCTAAAGGTAATGTTACCTTTTATGCTGACCACTTTGAGCACTCTCTCACCCTCTCTTTTTTCCTGACTTTCCCTCTAGTATGCTCTATAGTTGTATGTCTCATTTACTGTATGCATACAATTGTCCTGTTATAAATGATCGTCTTTCTCTGTTGTATCCCAAATCGAACCTGCCGTGGCCGGTTACACATGAAAAGAAATGTTTGTTCCGTCTAATTCAGTTATGACATGGAAAGATACAGGTTTTGATCACAGTTTGCTCCATACTTTCTCCTATGACAGAACAATGGTTAATATCGGGGACATATATAAGTCTACGTCCCTGGTTATATAGGCTCTTTCAACATTGCCATGGTTGGAGCCTAGATTCCAGAGAGAAGGACCATATCTGTAACCAGCAAAGAATGTTGAGAGATTTCAATTAATGATGGTTTAAACAAGATTGCTCATTGATTTAAACAAACGTTTTCCTATTTTGACAACAGTACTGGAAAAGGACACATTTTGAAATAACAAAACGCAAGTCAATAACTGATAATGTAGGAGAAGCTTATAAGTCTAAACGGCATCTAACAATTTACAAGTACAAAGATCATTGGTCCCAAATGTTCTTGAGGTGTTTCTTAAATGTTTGACAACAAATGCAGCTTAACCCTTTCCCTCATATAGACGCTTTCTGACGCCTCTGCAGCAGACAGCTTTTTGAAAACATAGTGACAAAAGAAGAAATTGCACAAAACGTGCAATTTCTCCTTTTGCCACAAAGTTTCCCCTTTTTGTCATAGGTTATCCATTCAATTATGGAGATTTTCTATGTTTTGACAAAATACGTTCAAAGTCGTCTGCTGCAGAATTGCCGTATGAGGGAAAGGGTTAAAGGAGATCTATTTTAACCCTTTCCTACATGAAGACACATTCGCAGCAGACAACTTTTGAAAACATAGTTGGAAAGGGAGGAATTGGAGATAAACCTTTTGCCACAATATGTTCAAATTTATCCAATAGTTATAAACATGTACTTTGGATCAACAGGGTTAGGGTTAGGTTAAAATTCCGTTTAGAGATAAAAAAAAATAATAACAAAGCCAATTTTAAATTGGCAATATTTATCATGTTTTCATACTGTGTTCTGGTCAATTGCGCTTCAGTAGTGTAGTGGTAGAGCATCCACATCAGGTGCTGGAGGTAGCAGGTTGCACCCAAGGTCAGTTCATACCAAAGAATTAAATAAAGTTACTGGTGGTAATGGCTTTCCCTCCTTATTGTTCAGGATTGTGAGGTAAGCAATACTACTGTCTGGCTGGTGTCAGAAGAAATGGACAAGTACCAGTAACTTACCAAGAAAAGGCTGTGATATAACTGGAAAATTGTTGAAAGCAGTGTAAAACACCATACAAACAAACTGTTTTTGGAAATAGTGGCTAGTACCAGTACATGTATACAGTCAAACCTGTGCTAAAGACAACCTTTGTATAGTAATTTCCTGTCTAAAGCAACCACACTTTTAATTTACAAATTCATCATTTTCTGCCTAAATGACCCTGCAGTTAAAGACCACCTGTGAACAAAGACCCAATTGTTCCCTTCCCAATTCCCATTGGTGGTCTTATACACAGGTTGGACTGCATTCTATTTATAGCATGATGAGATCGAAGCCCTGTCAGCTATTTATGGTGATGAATGGTGTATTGTGGATGACAGTCACAGAATCTACTGTATAACTGTTACAGATGGTGAAGACAAACCGATCTGGAAAATCTGTATACAGGTACTCTTTAAGATTGGTTAACCCTTTCCTAAATACAACAATTCTGCAGCAGACGACATTGAAAACATATTGACAAAAACGTGTAAAATCTACATAAAAGTGAGTTTAATTATTAAATAGAGTTAAAAATATTGTGGCAAAAGAAGAAATTGCTTGTTTTGAGCAATTTCTTTTTTTTTGCAATGTTTTCAAAAAGCAGTCTGCTGCAGAAGCATCAGAAAGCGTCTATATGAGAGAAAGGGTTAATAGAAGAATTGTATAATTCCCGTCAGCCTGTCATTGGCTGCAGTATCTGCAGCTATATTTAATGTTAAACACTTTCTCACATAGAAAAAATCTGCTGCAGTTGACTCTGTCAGACATTATCCATTCAAAATTTTGGAAAATCTCTATTGTTATTGAATAGAGTTGAAAACATCTTGGCAAAAGGAGAAATGGAATTGCCACACCGTTTTCAAAAGTCCTCGTCTACAGATGCACTAAAATGTGTATGCATGTGGGAAAGGGTCAACTGATAGATAATATGTTTAGTGTCATCTATAGCACATCTAGGCACAATATGTGGAAAATCTCTATAAATGGGAGAGGGCTTGAAAACTCCAAATGGAACAATTTCTCCTTTCAGACAATATTTCATTTTTTTCAAAACTTTATTTATCAATGCCCTACTTTAACCCTTTCTCTCATATAGACACGTTCTGACACCTCTGCAGCGGACAGCTTTTTCAAAACATGGCGTCAAAAGAAAATATTGCATTAAAATTTAAAAACGAGCGATTTTTCCTTTTGTCACCATGTTTTCACCTCTATTCAATTATTGGACTTTCATTTAAAGGGAGTTTTCAATTGTTTTCGGTTATGTTTTCAAAGTCGTCTGCTGCAGAGTTGTCGTATGTGGGAAAGGCTTTAATTTTCAGATGTTTTCAAAGCAGACCACACTGAAAATTATTTATACTGTTAACCCTTTCCCTCATATAGACGCTTTCTGACGCCTCTGCAGCAGACAGCTTTTTGAAAACATAGTGACAAAAGAAGAAATTGCACAAAACGTGCAATTTCTCCTTTTTCCACAATGTTTTCCACTTTTAGTCATAGGTTATCCATTCAATTATGTATATTTTCTATGTTTTGACAAAATGCGTTCAAAGTCTTCTGCCGCAGAATTGTCGTATGAGGGAAAGGGTTAACCCTTTTTCACACTCAGCAAATCTGTAGCAGACGACTTAGTTAATAAATAAAATTGTAAATATTTGTTGGAAAAGAAGTTTACTGCAGACGCGTCAAAATGTGTCTATATGTTGGGCAGGCTTAAAGTTTATCCTTTTATATAGAGAATTTTTCTAATTTGAATTGTTTATTGCAGTTTTAGATGATAAGAATTGATGAAAAATCATGAAAAATCATGTTTACATAACCAGAGGATTAGATAAAGAGGAGTAAACTGGTCTTAGCACTGCAATATCTCTCTTACGACTCAACCAAACCCTATGTTGTGGGTTCTCAAAAGAATCGTCTCACTTTGAATGTCAAATATATGGTATGCGAAATGCGCCGTATCTAGATCTCTGCATAACATAAGTATTTTTGTCTGTTTTAGGTCCATATGCCAGAAAATTATCCAAGTGATGCGCCACCAGAGTACCAACTCAAGTAGGTTTTGAGTTAACAATTTCCCTCATACAACAATTCTGCAGCAGCCGACTTTGAATATATTTTGTCAAAAAATAGAAAATCTCTATAAGTGAATGGATAATCTTTGACTTGAAAATGAAAACATTGTGGAAAAAGGAGAAATTGCTCGTTTTGAGCAATTTCTTCTTTTGTCACTATGTTTTCAAAAAGTTGTCTGCTGCAGAGGCATCAGAAAGCGTCTATATGTGAGGGAAGGGGTTAACTTTGACACAGAAAACTTCTGATGTCTCTGTGAGGCAGGCTAATTTTGAAAATTACTTGATAATTTGCTCCTTTTGCTTGTCATCATTCAGTCAGTCAGATTCTTTTGGACTCGGAATCAATCCAATGATTTACTCGAGAACAATATAGAAATTATACATAAATTATTCAAACATTCTACAATTTAGCTGTGAGAAATGATGATGGTCCAAAGAAGAATATAAACTACAAACACTCTGTCCTATTTCATCAATCATTCTAAATACATACACTAGCTGAATATTCTTAACCCTTTTCCACATGCAACAAATCTGCAGCAGTTGATTCTGAAAACATACCCCCAAAAATAATGGAAACTCACTTTAAATGAATAATTAAAAGAGTTGAAAACATAGTGACAAAAGGAGAAATTGATGGTTTAGAGCAATTGCTTCTTTTGTCATCATGTTTTCAAAAAGACATCTGCTGCAGAGGCGTCAGAAAGCGTCTATATAGGGGAAAGGGTTAAAGAGATACTCTTGGGCCAAGACCTGTTTCCTCCTCTCATTACAGTTGTTAATATTTTTTAACCCTTTCCCTCATACGACAATTCTGAAGCAGACGACTGTGAACTTATTCTGTCAAAAAATAGAAAATCTCTATAATTGAATGGATAACCTATGACTAAAAGTGGTAAACATTGTGGCAAAGGGAGAAATTGCTCATTTTGAGCAATTTCTTCTTTTGTCACTATGTTTTCAAAAGGCCATCTGCAGATCTGCTGCAGAAGCGTCAGAAAGAGTCTATATGAGGGAAAGGGTGAAAAGAATATTTTCTGTTTCCAGTGCTCCATTGTTGAGAGGTGAAGAGAGAAGGACGCTGGAATGCATGCTTGCAGATGTTTACTGGTAATGATTAGACATATACAGAGCTCTAGATAAGGGGCGTTTTGCATGCATGTTCTAAAACCCTTATTTGACCCTCTAACCCTATGTTGTTGGTACTCAAAAGAATTATCTCAGTGAGACGATTCTGTTGGGTACCCACACCATAGGATTTGCTTGGATTATAAGAGAGAAATTATTGGGAAAACGGCTGTTTACCCCTCCTTATCTTGACCTCTGCATATATATATATATATATATGTGTTATATATATCTAGTAACGTGGGTTCAACATATTCAACATTCTTAAACTTGACTTTTCAAAAAATACAGTCAGCTATAACAGTTAATTCGGTGTTGTTATTGTTATAAGCAATTTCTCCTGTTGCCACAATGTTTTGAACTCCATTGAATAATTACATTTATTATATGCCTGTACATTTTCCGGTGGAAATACATGCAGATTGACATGCGCAAATACACCACGACAGATTAAAATTCCGTATCTACATGCGGTGTAAATACAAGATTGTGACGTCAGACAGTGCGCGGAATACTTTCAGCGAGGTATCCCCAATAAACAATGTATTGAATCTGTATATTTAATAGTTTTTTCGCTCTTCATAGATCGTAGGTATATAATAAAAGGAATATTACGTTGCGGGAGCGATAAATGGGTACGTATTGCACGACTCGTAGCGTGGGAAAATCCATATCTTACTCGACCTTCGGTCTCGTAAGATATCGATTTTTCCACGCTACTTGTCGTGCAATACAAACCCTTTTATCGCTCCCGCAACGTAATATTCCGTATGTATTTTAAATATTTTAGTAATGATTTTCCATAATTTTTGCCTGCATGTTTTCACAGTCGTCTGCTGAAGATTTGTTGTCTGTGATAAAGGGTTAATAATCATTCATTATTTTTTTGAATAACAGAAATATACGTTTTATTTACAATTGTTTCAACAAATTTGAAACCTTTTCATTGCAGTCAAGCTTTTCTAGCAGAAGGACGTAAGAATGTATTGCTTCTGTTAGATATTTGATATTTGAGGACCAAATTTAAGGAAAGCCAGTATATCGCGCCTGTTCACAAACCTTTCCCACCTGCAGACGACTTTTGAAAAAATTGTGGCCAAAGGTGAAATTGCTCATGATGAGCAATTTCATCTTTGGTCACAATGTTTTCAACTTTATTAACAATAAAAGTCGTCTGTATATATATTAAAAGTCATCTGCTGTAGAATTGCTGTATGTGGGAAAGGGTTAATAAGATGATATTTAATGCCTCTGTGGCAGACACCTTCTTAATTAAAACATTGTTGGAAACAGAGCAATTGCTCATGATAAGTTGTATTTCTAATTTTCAGATTGTAACATTCCTTTTCAATGACAATTTCAAAGGGGACAATTGCATTAAGTAAATGGTTTGCAATATATTTGAGCTCCGTCTGGCAAATAATTTTCAGATTGTTACATTCCTTTTCATTGACAATTTCAAAGGAGACAATTGCATTAAGTAAATGGTTTGCACTATATTTGAGCTCCGTCTGGCAAATAATTTTCAGATTGTTACATTCCTTTTCATTGACAATTTCAAAGGCGACAATTGCATTAAGTAAATGGTTTGCTCTATATTTGAGCTCCGTCTGGCAAATAATTTTCAGATTGTTACATTCCTTTTCATTGACAATTTCAAAGGAGACAATTGCATTAAGTAAATGGTTTGCACTATATTTGAGCTCCGTCTGGCAAATAATTTTCAGATTGTTACATTCCTTTTCATTGACAATTTCAAAGGGGACAATTGCATTAAGTAAATGGTTTGCACTATATTTGAGCTCCGTCTGGCAAATAATTTTCAGATTGTTACATTCCTTTTCATTGACAATTTCAAAGGAGACAATTGCATTAAGTAAATGGTTTGCACTATATTTGAGCTCCGTCTGGCAAATAATTTTCAGATTGTTACATTCCTTTTCATTGACAATTTCAAAGGAGACAATTGCATTAAGTAAATGGTTTGCAATATATTTGAGCTCCGTCTGGCAAATAATTTTCAGATTGTTACATTCCTTTTCATTGAAAATTTCAAAGGAGACAATTGCATTAAGTAAATGGTTTGCACTATATTTGAGCTCCGTCTGGCAAATAATTTTCAGATTGTTACATTCCTTTTCATTGACAATTTCAAAGGAGACAATTGCATTAAGTAAATGGTTTGCACTATATTTAAGCTCCGTCTGGCAATTTGGTGTCTTGTTAAATCTGTATACAGCTGAACTCTAGGTAAGGGGCGTTTTTTCATGTTCTTAAATCCTTATTTGACCCTCTAATCCTATGTTGTGGGTACTCAAAATAATCGTCTCAGTGAGAAGATTCTTTTAACCCTTTCCCTCATACAACAATTCTGCAGCAGACGACTTTGAACATATTTTGTCCAAAATTAGAAAATCTCTTATAATTGAATGGATAACCTATGACAAAAAGTGAAAAAACATTGTGACTAAAGGAGAAATTGCACGTTTTGTGCAATTTCTTCTTTTGTCACTATGTTTTCAAAAAGCTGTCTGCTTCAAAGGCGTCAAAATGCGTCTATATGAGGGAAAGGGTTAAGTACCCAAAACATAGAGTTTGCTTTAATAATAAGAGAGAAATTGTGGGGAAAAGAGACGAATACCCCTCCCTATCTGGACCTCTGTATACGGTGAAGACTGAGGTGAGTGTGTGCATCTGTAGCAGCTCACCAGACCATTCACTCGTATGTAGTATTGGGTCAACAGGCCTACATGTAGCTTCTGACAAAAAGCTGGAATCGTAGTTCCACTAGTGTTTGTTCAAGTGCCACTGTCACGGAAATGCATTTAATCCATTCCCTCATATAGACGCTTTCTGACGCCTCTGCAGCAAACGGCTATTTGAAAACATAGTGACAAAAGAAGAAATTGCACAAAACGTGCAATTTCTCCTTTTGCCTCAATGTTTTCCACTTTTAGTCATGGGTTATCCATTCAATTATAGAGATTTTCTACATTTTGACAATATATGTTCAAAGTCGTCTGCTGCAAAATTGTTGTATGAGGGAAAGGGTTAACCCATTCCCACATACAGACACTTTCTGATGCCTCTGCAGAAGACGATGTTTGAAAACATTATTGCAAAATGTTTTCAACTCTATTCTCTATTCATTAATTACACTTTCATATATAGATATTTTCTGTAATTTTGCCAAGATGCTTTCAAAGTTGTCTGCTGCAGATTTGTTGTATGTGGAAAAGGGTTTAAACCCCAAAACGCAAAACCCTGCTCATTTGTTTGTTACAGTGAGAATATTGGAGAGAGTATTGTTTACCTGTGGGTAGAAAAAATAAGAGAATTCCTACAAGGAAAGGCAGGAGAAAAATCTACAGGTAAAATGTTTTGAGCCATCCCACAAGAAAACCAACATTGTGGACCCTGTGTAAAGTATCAACCCGGATCAGCCTCATGCATGCTGCGCAGGCTAACCTAGACAGAAACTTTTCGCCTCCCGTTTTCTGTTTCAGGAATCATAACTTGGTACCTCTATCCCCATGAGACGAAATATTTCGGCCCGGATTAACCTGCGCAGGCTGATTTGGGTTGATAAATTACGCAGAGTCAAAATAATGTTGGTTTTCTCGTGGAACGGCTCTTTTCTGTAAAACTTTCAAATCATAATTAATGGAGAAAAGAAATGTCATTGTGTTGATAATTAGGTAAATGTAGCATCCATTCAAGAATTGATTTGATTTATATCTGAACTCTTTTCACATACAACATATCTGTAACTGATGAATTTGCAAACATGGTAGCAAAATATTAGGAAAGGTAAAATTTAATTATTGATAAAAATTGTGACAAAAGAAGAGGGATTTCTCATTAGGAGCAGTTGCTTTCTTTGCAAGATTGGTTTAACCCTTTCCCTGAGGTAGATGCTTTCTGACGCCTCTGCAGCAGACAGCTTTTTGAAAACATAATGAAAAAAGAAGAAACTGCTCAAAACAAGCAATTTCTCCTTTTGTCACAATGTTTTCCATTTTTTGTCATAGGTTATCCATTCAATTATAGAGATTTTCTATGTTTTGACAAAAGATATTCAAAGTTGTCTGCTTCAGAATTGTCGTATGAGGGAAAGGTTTAAAAATCATACTGCAGAATCATTAAAATCATAGATCTGTTAGAGTTTGACACAAACAGAGTCTGAAATCTAGTTTGTACAAGTATAGAATCATTGTATGTTTTTTTCATTGTAGATAGATTTATTAATGTTATATCTTGTATCTGTTTTTAGCTCACCTGAGCACAAGTAACTCAAGGTGAGCTATTGTGATCACCCAGTGTCTGTTTTCGTCCGTTTTTCATGGTCGATTGTTCAACAATTGTTTCTGCGTAATAAGAAAGGGGGAGAAATGACAACATTTCTAATTTCTTTACCTCTGCCACTGCTGGTCTGATTACAAGATATGAACAAAGACCAGATTGATATCTTTCCATGGGTGGTCTTTATACACAAGTTGCACTGTATTCCCTATTTCTGCACAAATGATCCTGCAAATAAAGGCCGCCTGTGAAAGAAGACAAGATTGATGGATGGTCTTTATACACAGGTTCCATTGTATTTTGAGAGTCCTCTTCATTTTAAACATCTGAGGAAAAACGAAATTTTTTAAAAGGATTTAAAAGATAAAACACTTTCCCACAAACAACATAAGAGCTGTTCCACGAGAAAACCAACAATGTGGACTTTGCGTAAAGCATCGACCCAGGTCAGCCTAAACATGCAGCGCCGGCTAACCCGGACAGACACTGTATGCCTCCTGTGGATTTTCTGTATCAGGAATCATTATTCTATACCTCTATACCCCTATGACAAAATGTGTCGGCCCAGATTAGCCTTTGTGGACTGCGCAGGCTGATCTGGGTCGATACATTAGGCATAGTCCATAATGTTGGTTTACTCTTTTGCAGAATCTCACACTGGATCTGAAACCATGGTAACCAAAACAGAGGAGACAGAAGATGATGATTTTGACTACACACAATGGGAGATTGAATCCACCTTGTCAGATTATTCGGATCATAGCTCAGACATATCCGAGGGTAATAATTTACATTAATATTTCCCAACCAAGTATAGAAGTGTATTAAGTATATTATGAACCCTTTCCCACATTAAGAAGCTTTCAGACACCTCTGCAGCAGACGACTTTTGAAAACATTATGGCAAAGGTGAAATTGCTCATGATGAGCATTTTCACCATTTGCCACAATGTTTTCAACTTTATTTAATAATTCAACTCCCATTTATGGAGCTTTTTCAAATTATTGCCCGGTTGTTTTCAAAGTCTTTGTTTAAAACTATATGGAAATGTTAAGCACCATAGGGAAAATGGTGCATGCCATTAAGATTGCTTAAGGAAAACCCACATGAATTTATAAACGCTACACATTCTTGTTTACAATTATGTGGCAAGGGAGATAACCCTCTTTAAAAACTAAATTAAGTTTGTAATCAATGGTTTATCTCGATTACCTTGCGAAGATAATTCAATATATTTTATGTCCAGTCTTCATGAAACTTCATCAGAACATTCATATCCCTCAAATCTCGGTCCAGCTCTAAACTGGGCCATGTTGGGTGGAAAAACTAGGTCACCAGGTCAAGTTTAGAAAACTTTGTGAACACTCCAGAAGCCTCATTTGTCATCTCATCTTCAGAACATCAAGTTTAGTTTATGTTTGAAATTGGGTCATGTTGGGTCAAACATTAGGTCACAAGGTCAAATTGAAAACTGCAGAGGCATCCCATAGTCAACAAATTTTGAAACAAAATTCTAACTTAACCCTTTCCCTCATATAGACGCTTTCTGACGCCTCTGCAGCAGACAGCTTTTTGAAAACATAGTGACAAAAGAAGAAATTGCACAAAACGTGCAATTTTTCCTTTTGCCACAATGTTTTCCACTTTTAGTCGTAGGTTATCCATTCAATTATGTATATTTTCTATGTTTTGACAAAATACGTTCAAAGTCGTCTGCTGCAGAATTGTCGTATAAGGGAAAGGGTTAAAAGTACTCTGTATCTGGGAAAACCCTAAACCTAGACCAAAACTAAGTTTTCTGTATTATTTTGTTGTAGATTGGGAATGCCCCACCATTACACATGGAACACCCATCACAGACAGACGCAGCACTTTTCAACCTCATATTGCATCCCTATTCCACAAATCTCAGGTAAGTGAGACAATGATATGACTGAAGCAGACGCCTTTTGATAACATTGTGGCAAAAGGAGAAATGATCAGGAATTTCTGGGGGGTTTTCCAAAATATTTTCAGCTCTATTCAATACTAATATTATCATTTATAGCTATTTTCCTTTTTTTGTCCTTTTCCAAATTTATTTTCACATGCCATCTGCTACAAAGTCATCAAAATGTGTTTTAAATAAGGAAAACATGAAAGGTTTTATCTATACTTCACTCCTGGTAAGTTTGGAAGACATTCAAGGTCTTAATCAAGTTTGCAAGCATAGTTGAAAATAAAAGACAATATTTAGAGCACTAGAAAAGGAAGAGTAAACAGGTCTTGCATCCACGATATCTCTACAAGCAATCATTTAACCCTTTCCCTCATATAGACGCTTTCTGACACCTCTGCAGCAGACGGCTTTTTGAAAACATAGTGACAAAAGAAGAAATTGCTCAAAACGAGCAATTTCTTCTTTTGACACAATGTTTTCCACTTTTAGTCATAGGTGATCCATTCAATTAAAGAGATTTTCTATTTTTTGACAAAATATGTTCAATGTTGTCTGCTGCAGAATTGTCGTATGAGGGAAAGTGTTAAGCCCATACTGTGGGTTATCAAAGGAATCATCTCACTAAGAGGATTGTTTTGAGTACCCACAGCATAGGTTTTGAAAGTCAGATAAGGAATTTAGAAAATGCAAAACACCCCTTAACCCTTTCCCTTATACGACAATTCTGCAGCAGACGACTTTAAACATATTTTGTCAATAAATAGAAAATCTCTATAATTGAATGAATAACCTATGACTCAAAGTGGAAAACATTGTGGCAAAAGGAGAAATTGCTCGTTTTGTGCAATTTCTTCTTTTGTTACCATGTTTTCAAAAAGCCGTCTGCTGCAGAGGCGTCAGAAAGCATCTATATGAGGGAAAGGGTTAAGGCCCTTATCTATGGCTCTGATTTTTATCGCCCACACAAGATATTTATTTACACCATTTTCTGTGAAGTTATCAATATGCGAGTTGGTACTACAGCACTGACAAGTTTAAGAGTTCTGATGACAATAAAAGCCAATATTCTATTAAATATATGGTGCTTCCTGCAACACAAGATGTTTTATTTAAACCATTTTATGTGAACTTATCAATTTGGGAGTTGGTACAACAGCACTGACGAATGGAAACGTTTGTTGTTTTTGGCAGATAAAAATGGTTCTAAACCAACTGTATGAAAACAAGAAAATTGCAAACGCAACCCATAACATCATGGCATACAGAATTATTACCAAAGACAACAACAAGATCGTAGTTCAAGGTTGTGATGACGATGGTGAGACACATGCCGGTTCCCGGTTATTACATCTGCTACAGGTATGTTTTCCAGACTGGTTCCTGGAGTAATACATCTGAACTGTCCTGGGCCCATATTCACAAAGCATCATGATTGTATAGTGTCTGCAAAACTCTTTTAACCCTGTTTCATTTGCAGAGGCATTTCAAGTTGACGTTTAGAAAAGAATGTGGTAGAATGAGAAATAGCTCTCAAAGAGCGATCTTTTCAGTTATAATCAGTCATTATTCTTTCATTTTTAAAGATTATTCATATTTAGATTTTTTCAAATATGTCTGCTAATGATTTGTTGTATGTGGGAAACAGTCAGCACTTTACATGCATGATGATGCAGATACTTTTTGACGTCTGCAGCAGATAACTTATGAAAACTTTTTTAACCCTTTCCCTCATACAACAATTCTGCAGCAGACGACTTTGAACATATTTTGTCAAAAAATGGAAAATCTCTATAATTGAATTGATAACCTATTGACAAAAAGTGGAAAACACTGTGGCAAAAGGAGAAATTGCACGTTTTGTGCAATTTCTTCTTTTGTCACTATGTTTTCAAAAAGCCGTCTGCTGCAGAGGCGTCAGAAAGCGTCTATATGAGGGAAAGGGTTAATGTTTTCAATTCAATATCAAAACTCAAGTTCCAATTTCCGTCGGCAACTCGTAAAAAGTCCCAATGCTTCCAGTTCCTATGAAGGCCCTTTATAGCGCAAACTTCTAGAAATTATTGGCTTGATTTTCAAATTATTTTATAGCAATGTACCTAATGTGGCCCTGTACCAGAATCATGGAAGCAATTATTGGTCAAACAATATTATTGCCAGGGTGTTGGGCTCTTTTACCATCTTGGAACCCGCTGTGGCCGAGTAGTAAGCGTCTGGGATTTGGAAACGGGCGTCCCAGGCTCGATCCCAAGTCCCTTTGGTCATGGTTGAGGTTCCTTTGGGCAAGGCACTTTAAGTCTTTAACTAGCCTAGTACTGGTTTGTTTCACGCAGGGATCATGAATAAATGAACTGTTGTTGTGACATAATGGCAATAATGTTGAAAATGTCCTAAAACTTCAATAAAACAAAAACAAATCTTTACCCATCTATGACTATAGTGAAAACTTAGAATCTTTTCATCAAATTTTCAAGTAATTTCACAAAAATGTACATGCACATCTTCACGCCAACTGTTTTGTCAGAAAACATTGCCATCAGGTAGAATGTTAACATAGAATATGAATTTTAAACGAAAATATCTTCTACTAGGTTACTCATGTCATATTAACCCTTTCCCCACATATAGACGCTTTCTGACGCCTCTACAGCTGACAAATATTGAAAACATTGTGGCAAAAAGAGAAATTGCTCAAGACAAACCATTTCTCTATTTACCACAAACTTTTTTCCAATAATTGTCCTTTCATTAATAGAGTTTGCATATGTTTTACTAAATATTTTTTAAGTCGTCTGTTATATGTGGGAAAGGGTTAACTTGGCAGAAGACATAGGCAGTTGAAGGCAGTGTTTTTCAGAGCGATTCAGTCCCTCTGCGGTCTATTCTTCATTTATTGTCAGTGAATGATATGCCCTTGTCGCTACCTGGATTGACAGCCTTTGTCAATACCGACTGAGCTACTGGGGCACGGCTTGCATTTTTAGGCATCTGCAGCAAACGAAATTTGAAAGCATTGTAGCAATGTTTTCTTAAATGTTTTTCAATTCTGTACAATAAAGATGCATTCTTCTATAGAGATTTTCAAAGTCTTCTGCTGCAGATTTTTTGTACACTTTCAAAATCACCACTATTTTAGATCCTGGGTGTAGAGAACGTGATGGTAGTTGTGTCTCGGTGGTACGGGGGTATACTGCTAGGTCCTGACCGCTTTAAACACATCAATAACTGTGCAAGGACAATCTTACAGGAACATGGCTATATAAAGGATAAGGTAAAATCTCACTACGGAATACCTTAACCCCCCCCCCCCCCCCCCCCCCCTTCCCACATACAACAAATCGGCCGCGGACAACTGTGAAAACATCAAGGCAAAAGTATGAAATATCTGGTCGACGTTCATCAGGGAGAAATCTAAGCCTGTGATACCTTTGATATGTATTGGTTTGTCTGCTTTGGTAGCTCAGTCGGTAGTGACGCGGGCTATCAAACAAGGGGTTGTGAGTTCGAATCCCAGCTCGGCCAACTTTCTTTCCAACGTTTGACAAAAGTCAATTCGACATGCGTCATTCGTCTTCCACCAATGGGCTAAGTCTATGTGGAAAAGCAGCCAGTTGCTTGGGAAGATTGTTGTGTGGAGTACTGGTGTGATAAAACCAGAAATACATGAGTAGGTGAACTGGCCGCCGTGATATGAGTGAGAAAATGTTAAAAACGACGTTAAACCCCAAACAATCAACCTATCAATGCTTTGGAAAAACATCTGTAACATTTGAACAATTGGAAGTGAGGTTTTGATACAGTGTTGAAAATTATGTGGGAATTGGAGGAATTGCTAGCTTTTGTTTTAACCCTTTCCCTCATATAGACGCTTTCTGACACCTCTGCAGCAGACGGCTTTTTTAAAACATAGTAACAAAAGAAGAAATTGCACAAAACGTGCAATTTCTCCTTTTGTCACAATGTTTTCCACTTTTAGTCATAGGTTATCCATTCAATTATAGAGATTTTCCATTATTTGGCAAAATATGTTCAAAGTCGTCTGCTGCAGAATTGTCGTATGAGGGAAAGGGTTAAGAGTTGTCTGCTGCAGTGGCTTCTTGACCCTTTTCCCACATATAAAAAGTCTGCAGAGCAGAAGAATTTAACTAAACACATATAGCTTCAAATACATAAATTCTCTACTATGAAAGTAAAATTTATTGAATAGCCTTGAAGACGTTGCGACAAAAGGAGAAATTGCTTATTATGAGCAATTTCTACTTTTGCCACAATGTTTTCAAAAGTTGTCTGCTGAAGAGGTGTTTTATTATATTCCAGTTTCCACAGTATGTAATAATAAGTGAGCTGTGTAAATCAAGACTCGACAGCTCATAAGTTGTATGTAGCAGTGTGATAAGATAGTTATCTTATATCCATGTTTATATATCACCAAAATAGAAGACATCTGAACCAATTCCGTAAGACAGGTGAATTTTGAGGCGTCTGCAACAGACAAATTTAAAAATATTGTCTGGAACGGTGAAATTGCTTTAAATTTTAAATGTTAGAAAGTTTTAAAAAACCTTTGGCATTATATAACCCTATAATATACCGGATATTCTGTCTTTTTCAGGAAGATAAAAAATCCACAAAACACACTGACAAGAAGAAAAGATGACACATTTTCTTTTATATTTTAAAGCATTTTACTAACTATTTTATTTTAATATACGGCAGACAACTTAAGAAAACTTGGTAGAAAAGGATAAATATTTATTTCTTTTGAGTTCCCCGAACTCTTTCTCCTTGTTATTTTAACCCTTACCTCATATAGATGCTTTCTGACGCCTCTGCAGTAGATGACCTTTTGAAAACATAGTGACAAAAGGAGAAATTGCTCGTTTTGAGCAATTTCTTCTTTTGTCACTATGTTTTCAAAAGGTTTTCCACTTTTAGTCATAGGTTATCCATTCAATTATAGAGATTTTTTATTTTTTGACAAAATAGGTTCAAAGTCGTCTGCTGCAGAATCGTCATAACTTACATAATATGTGTTGTCTGCTTTTATAAAAGAAATCTGGAGCAGACGACTTTGAAAACATCTAAGAAAATATGGAAAAGCACTACTGAAAGAATAATTATTGAATAGAGTGAAAACATTGTGGCAAAAGGAGAAATTGCTTATTGTGAGCAATTTCTCCATTTGTCACAGTGTTTTCGAAAGTCGACTGCTACAAAGCTGTTAGAAAGTATACTTCATAGAATGGATCAATTGCTATTATGATCAGATGAAAAGTTATGTATGTAACTTTAGAAATTATTTGGCATTATTTGTTGAAAATATAAAAAATTACTTTGAATGTTACATTTTGTAAATAAAACTTTAAATTTTAAATAGCAATATTTTGCTAAAGTTGTTAATGTTTATGAATTTCAATGCTTTCTTTTTCCGGTCTAAACGATTTCCCTGACACAAAAAAATGAATTTGAAAACATTGTTGGAAAAAGAGAAATTATTTGTTACGAGTAATTCGTACTTTTTTCTACCAAAATGTCTCTGCATTTGTCTGCTGCAGAAACATCACCAATTGTCAGGTATGTGGTAAGTAATAAGATTTGTTTTTAGCTCGACTATTCGAAGAATATGAGAGCTTTACTACTCGCCCAAGCGTCGGCGTCTCCGTCGGCGTCTGGTTAAAGTTTTAGGGCAAGTTGGCATTTTCATTCATAAGTATTTGTGCTCGGGCTTTAATATTTGGAATATAGTTACATCTTATACCTTTCTTCACATTCAATGTTAAAGGTACTGAGTGTGACCTTCTTTTTGGGGTAAAAAACATGATTTTCGGTGGTTAAAGTTTTAGGGCAAGTTGGATTTTTTTTTTTTTTTTTTCTCAATAATTACTTATGCTAGGGCTTTTATGTTTGGAATATAATTACATCTAATACCTGTCTTCATATTGTATGCTGAAGATTCTGAGTGTGACCTTCTTTTTGGGGTAAAAAACATGATTTTGGGTGGTTAAAGTTTTAGGGCAAGTTGGCATTTTCATTTAATTTTTTTTTGACACAATGTTTTCCACTTTTAGTCATAGGTTTCTATTTTTTGACAAAATATGTTCAATGTTGTCTGCTGCAGAATTGTCGTATGAGGGAAAGTGTTAAGCCCATACTGTGGGTAATCAAAGGAATCGTCTCACTAAGAGGATTGTTTTGAGTACCCACAGCATAGGTTTTGAAAGTCAGATAAGGAATTTAGAAAATGCAAAACACCTATTAACCATTTCCCTCATACGACAATTCTGCAGCAGACGACTTTGAACATGTTTTGTCAAATAATGGAAAATCTCTATAATTGAATGGATAACCTGTGACTAAAAGTGGAAAACATTGTGACAAAAGGAAAAAATGCACGTTTTGTGCAATTTCTTCTTTTGTTATTATGTTTTCAAAAAGCCGTCTGCTGCAGAGGCGTCAGAAAGCATCTACATGAGGGAAAGGGTTAAGGCCCTTATCTATGGCTCTGATTTTTCCCCCCACACAAGATATTTATTTACACCATTTCATTTGAAGTTATCAATATGCGAGTTGGTACTACAGCACTGACAAATTTAAGAGTTCTGATGAAAATAAAAGCCAATATTCTTTTAAATATATGGTTTAAACCATTTTATGTGAAGTTATCAATATGCGAGTTGGTACAACAGCACTGACGAATGGAAACGTTTGCTGTTTTTGGCAGATAAAAATGGTTCTAAACCAACTGTATGAAAACAAGAAAATTGCAAACGCAACCCATAACATCATGGCATACAGAATCAACCCATAACATCATGGCATACAGAATTATTACCAAAGACAACAACAAGATCATAGTTCAAGGTTTGTGATGACGATGGAGAGACACATGCCGGTTCCCGGTATATTACATCTGCTACAGGTATGTTTTCCAGACTGGTTCCTGGGAGTAATACATCTGAACTGTCCTGGGCCCATAATTCACAAATCATCATGTATAGTGTCTGCAAAACTTCTTTTAACCGTGTTCTCACTTGCAGAGGCATTTCAAGTTGACTTTTGGGAAAAGAATTTGGGTAGAATGAGAAATAGCTCTCAAAGAGCGATCTTCTCAGTTATAATCAGTCATTATTCTTTCATTTTTAAAGATTATTCATATTTTTGATTTTTTTCAAATATGTCTGCTGATGATTTGTAGTGTATGTGGGAAAACAGTAAAGCACTTTACATGTATAGATGATGAAGATACTTTGTTGACGTCTCTGCAGCAGGTAATTTCTGAAAACTTTTTTTAACCCTTTCCCTCATACACCAATCTCTGCAGCAGACGACTTTGAACATATTTGTCAAAAAATGGAAAATCCTGCTATAATTTGAATGGATAAACCTATGACTAAAAAGTGGGGAAAACATTGTGGCAAAAGGAGAAATTGCACGTTTTGTGCAATTTTCTTCTTTTGTCACTATGTTTTCAAAAAGCCGTCCGCTGCAGAGGCGTCAGAAAGCGTCTATATGAGGGAAAAGGGTTTAATGTTTTTCAAATCAATATCAAAACTCAAGTTCCAATTTCCGGTCGGCAACTGGTTAAAAGTCCCAATGCTTCCAGTTCCTATAAAGGCCCTTTATAGCGCAAACTTCCACAAAACTTCTAAAGAAATTATTGGCTTGATTTTCAAAATTATGTTATAGCAATGTTCCTAATGTGGCCCTGTACCAGAAATCATTGGGAAGCAATTATTGGTCAAACAATATTATTGGCCAGGGTGTTGGGCTCTTTTACCATCTTGGAACCCGCTGTGGCCGAGTGGTAAGCGTCTGGGATTTGGAAACGGGCGTCCCCAGGCTCGATCCCAAGTCCCTTTTGGTCATGGTTGAGGTTCCTTTGGGCAAAGGCACTTTAAGTCGTTTAACTAGCCTAGTAACTGGTTTGTTTCACGCTGGGATCATGAATAAGTGAACTGTTGTTGCGATATAATGGAAATAATGTTTGAAAAATGGCCTAATACAACTTTAATAAAACAAAAACAAATTCTTTACCCTTCTATGACTATAGTTGGAAAACTTAGAATCTTTCATCAAATTTTCAAGTAATTTCACAAAAAATGATCATGCACATCTTCACGCCAACTGTTTTGGTCAGAAAACAATTTGCCATCAGGTAGAATGTTAACATAGAATATGAATTTTAAACGAAAATATCTTCTACTAGGTTACTCATGTCATATTAAACCCTTTCCCCACATATAGACGCTTCTTCTGACGCCTCTAACAGTACCATGATTATGAAAACATTGTGGCAAAAAGAAGAGTAACT
>JASEVX010000017.1:3554220-3644834 GCA_031761405.1 Serripes groenlandicus | reverse complement strand
ATTGTGAGCAATTTCTCCATTTGTCACAGTGTTTTCGAAAGTCGACTGCTACAAAGCTGTTAGAAAGTATACTTCATAGAATGGATCAATTGCTATTATGATCAGATGAAAAGTTATGTATGTAACTTTAGAAATTATTTGGCATTATTTGTTGAAAATATAAAAAATTACTTTGAATGTTACATTTTGTAAATAAAACTTTAAATTTTAAATAGCAATATTTTGCTAAAGTTGTTAATGTTTATGAATTTCAATGCTTTCTTTTTCCGGTCTAAACGATTTCCCTGACACAAAAAAATGAATTTGAAAACATTGTTGGAAAAAGAGAAATTATTTGTTACGAGTAATTCGTACTTTTTTCTACCAAAATGTCTCTGCATTTGTCTGCTGCAGAAACATCACCAATTGTCAGGTATGTGGTAAGTAATAAGATTTGTTTTTAGCTCGACTATTCGAAGAATATGAGAGCTTTACTACTCGCCCAAGCGTCGGCGTCTCCGTCGGCGTCTGGTTAAAGTTTTAGGGCAAGTTGGCATTTTCATTCATAAGTATTTGTGCTCGGGCTTTAATATTTGGAATATAGTTACATCTTATACCTTTCTTCACATTCAATGTTAAAGGTACTGAGTGTGACCTTCTTTTTGGGGTAAAAAACATGATTTTCGGTGGTTAAAGTTTTAGGGCAAGTTGGATTTTTTTTTTTTTTTTTCTCAATAATTACTTATGCTAGGGCTTTTATGTTTGGAATATAATTACATCTAATACCTGTCTTCATATTGTATGCTGAAGATTCTGAGTGTGACCTTCTTTTTGGGGTAAAAAACATGATTTTGGGTGGTTAAAGTTTTAGGGCAAGTTGGCATTTTCATTTAATTTTTTTTTGACACAATGTTTTCCACTTTTAGTCATAGGTTTCTATTTTTTGACAAAATATGTTCAATGTTGTCTGCTGCAGAATTGTCGTATGAGGGAAAGTGTTAAGCCCATACTGTGGGTAATCAAAGGAATCGTCTCACTAAGAGGATTGTTTTGAGTACCCACAGCATAGGTTTTGAAAGTCAGATAAGGAATTTAGAAAATGCAAAACACCTATTAACCATTTCCCTCATACGACAATTCTGCAGCAGACGACTTTGAACATGTTTTGTCAAATAATGGAAAATCTCTATAATTGAATGGATAACCTGTGACTAAAAGTGGAAAACATTGTGACAAAAGGAAAAAATGCACGTTTTGTGCAATTTCTTCTTTTGTTATTATGTTTTCAAAAAGCCGTCTGCTGCAGAGGCGTCAGAAAGCATCTACATGAGGGAAAGGGTTAAGGCCCTTATCTATGGCTCTGATTTTTCCCCCCACACAAGATATTTATTTACACCATTTCATTTGAAGTTATCAATATGCGAGTTGGTACTACAGCACTGACAAATTTAAGAGTTCTGATGAAAATAAAAGCCAATATTCTTTTAAATATATGGTTTAAACCATTTTATGTGAAGTTATCAATATGCGAGTTGGTACAACAGCACTGACGAATGGAAACGTTTGCTGTTTTTGGCAGATAAAAATGGTTCTAAACCAACTGTATGAAAACAAGAAAATTGCAAACGCAACCCATAACATCATGGCATACAGAATTATTACCAAAGACAACAACAAGATCATAGTTCAAGGTTGTGATGACGATGGAGAGACACATGCCGGTTCCCGGTTATTACATCTGCTACAGGTATGTTTTCCAGACTGGTTCCTGGAGTAATACATCTGAACTGTCCTGGGCCCATATTCACAAATCATCATGTATAGTGTCTGCAAAACTCTTTTAACCGTGT
This sequence comes from Serripes groenlandicus, assembly GCA_031761405.1. Taxonomy (NCBI): domain Eukaryota; kingdom Metazoa; phylum Mollusca; class Bivalvia; order Cardiida; family Cardiidae; genus Serripes; species Serripes groenlandicus. The sequence continues at coordinate 3,643,005 of JASEVX010000017.1, read as the reverse complement.
TTCACTTGCAGAGGCATTTCAAGTTGACTTTTGGAAAAGAATTTGGTAGAATGAGAAATAGCTCTCAAAGAGCGATCTTCTCAGTTATAATCAGTCATTATTCTTTCATTTTTAAAGATTATTCATATTTTGATTTTTTCAAATATGTCTGCTGATGATTTGTTGTATGTGGGAAACAGTAAGCACTTTACATGTATGATGATGCAGATACTTTTTGACGTCTGCAGCAGGTAATTTCTGAAAACTTTTTTAACCCTTTCCCTCATACACCAATTCTGCAGCAGACGACTTTGAACATATTTTGTCAAAAATGGAAAATCGCTATAATTGAATGGATAACCTATGACTAAAAGTGGAAAACATTGTGGCAAAAGGAGAAATTGCACGTTTTGTGCAATTTCTTCTTTTGTCACTATGTTTTCAAAAAGCCGTCCGCTGCAGAGGCGTCAGAAAGCGTCTATATGAGGAAAAGGGTTAATGTTTTCAAATCAATATCAAAACTCAAGTTCCAATTTCCGTCGGCAACTGGTTAAAAGTCCCAATGCTTCCAGTTCCTATAAAGGCCCTTTATAGCGCAAACTTCCAAAACTTCTAAAAATTATTGGCTTGATTTCAAATTATGTTATAGCAATGTTCCTAATGTGGCCCTGTACCAGAATCATGGAAGCAATTATTGGTCAAACAATATTATTGCCAGGGTGTTGGGCTCTTTTACCATCTTGGAACCCGCTGTGGCCGAGTGGTAAGCGTCTGGGATTTGGAAACGGGCGTCCCAGGCTCGATCCCAAGTCCCTTTGGTCATGGTTGAGGTTCCTTTGGGCAAGGCACTTTAAGTCTTTAACTAGCCTAGTACTGGTTTGTTTCACGCTGGGATCATGAATAAGTGAACTGTTGTTGCGATATAATGGAAATAATGTTGAAAATGGCCTAAAACTTTAATAAAACAAAAACAAATCTTTACCCTTCTATGACTATAGTGAAAACTTAGAATCTTTTCATCAAATTTTCAAGTAATTTCACAAAAATGTACATGCACATCTTCACGCCAACTGTTTTGTCAGAAAACATTGCCATCAGGTAGAATGTTAACATAGAATATGAATTTTAAACGAAAATATCTTCTACTAGGTTACTCATGTCATATTAACCCTTTCCCCACATATAGACGCTTTCTGACGCCTCTACAGCTGACAAATATTGAAAACATTGTGGCAAAAAGAGAAATTGCTCAAGACAAACCATTTCTCTATTTACCACAAACTTTTTTCCAATAATTGTCCTTTCATTAATAGAGTTTGCATATGTTTTACTAAATATTTTTTAAGTCGTCTGTTATATGTGGGAAAGGGTTAACTTGGCAGAAGACATAGGCAGTTGAAGGCAGTGTTTTTCAGAGCGATTCAGTCCCTCTGCGGTCTATTCTTCATTTATTGTCAGTGAATGATATGCCCTTGTCGCTACCTGGATTGACAGCCTTTGTCAATACCGACTGAGCTACTGGGGCACGGCTTGCATTTTTAGGCATCTGCAGCAAACGAAATTTGAAAGCATTGTAGCAATGTTTTCTTAAATGTTTTTCAATTCTGTACAATAAAGATGCATTCTTCTATAGAGATTTTCAAAGTCTTCTGCTGCAGATTTTTTGTACACTTTCAAAATCACCACTATTTTAGATCCTGGGTGTAGAGAACGTGATGGTAGTTGTGTCTCGGTGGTACGGGGGTATACTGCTAGGTCCTGACCGCTTTAAACACATCAATAACTGTGCAAGGACAATCTTACAGGAACATGGCTATATAAAGGATAAGGTAAAATCTCACTACGGAATACCTTAACCCCCCCCCCTTCCCACATACAACAAATCGGCCGCGGACAACTGTGAAAACATCAAGGCAAAAGTATGAAATATCTGGTCGACGTTCATCAGGGAGAAATCTAAGCCTGTGATACCTTTGATATGTATTGGTTTGTCTGCTTTGGTAGCTCAGTCGGTAGTGACGCGGGCTATCAAACAAGGGGTTGTGAGTTCGAATCCCAGCTCGGCCAACTTTCTTTCCAACGTTTGACAAAAGTCAATTCGACATGCGTCATTCGTCTTCCACCAATGGGCTAAGTCTATGTGGAAAAGCAGCCAGTTGCTTGGGAAGATTGTTGTGTAGAGTACTGGTGTGATAAAACCAGAAATACATGAGTAGGTGAACTGGCCGCCGTGATATGAGTGAGAAAATGTTAAAAACGACGTTAAACCCCAAACAATCAACCTATCAATGCTTTGGAAAAACATCTGTAACATTTGAACAATTGGAAGTGAGGTTTTGATACAGTGTTGAAAATTATGTGGGAATTGGAGGAATTGCTAGCTTTTGTTTTAACCCTTTCCCTCATATAGACGCTTTCTGACACCTCTGCAGCAGACGGCTTTTTTAAAACATAGTAACAAAAGAAGAAATTGCACAAAACGTGCAATTTCTCCTTTTGTCACAATGTTTTCCACTTTTAGTCATAGGTTATCCATTCAATTATAGAGATTTTCAATTATTTGGCAAAATATGTTCAAAGTCGTCTGCTGCAGAATTGTCGTATGAGGTAAAGGGTTAAGAGTTGTCTGCTGCAGAATTGTTGTATGAGGTAAAGGGTTAAGAGTTGTCTGCTGCAGAATTGTCGTATGAGGTAAAGGGTTAAGAGTTGTCTGCTGCAGAATTGTCGTATGAGGTAAAGGGTTAAGAGTTGTCTGCTGCAGAATTGTCGTATGAGGTAAAGGGTTAAGAGTTGTCTGCTGCAGAATTGTCGTATGAGGTAAAGGGTTAAGAGTTGTCTGCTGCAGAATTGTCGTATGAGGTAAAGGGTTGAGTTGTCTCCTGCAGAATTGTCGTATGAGGTAAAGGGTTAAGAGTTGTCTGCTGCAGAATTGTCGTATGAGGTAAAGGGTTAAGAGTTGTCTGCTGCAGAATTGTCGTATGAGGTAAAGGGTTAAGAGTTGTCTGCTGCAGAATTGTCGTATGAGGTAAAGGGTTAAGAGTTGTCTGCCGCAGTGGCTTCTTGACCCTTTTCCCACATATAAAAAGTCTGCAGCAGAAGAATTTAACTAAACACATATAGCTTCAAATACATAAATTCTCTATATATGAAAGTAAAATTTATTGAATAGCCTTGAAGACGTTGCGACAAAAGGAGAAATTGCTTATTATGAGCAATTTCTACTTTTGCCACAATGTTTTCAAAAGTTGTCTGCTGAAGAGGTGTTTTATTATATTCCAGTTTCCACAGTATGTAATAATAAGTGAGCTGTGTAAATCAAGACTCGACAGCTCATAAGTTGTATGTAGCAGTGTGATAAGCTAGTTATCTTATATCCATGTTTATATATCACCAAAATAGAAGACATCTGAACCAATTCCGTAAGACAGGTGAATTTTGAGGCGTCTGCAACAGAAAAATTTAAAAATATTGTCTGGAACGGTGGCATTATATTACCCTTTAATATACCGGATATTCTGTCTTTTTCAGGAAGATAAAAAATCCACAAAACACACTGACAAGAAGAAAAGATGACACATTTTCTTTTATATTTTAAAGCATTTTACTAACTATTTTATTTTAATATACGGCAGACAACTTAAGAAAACTTGGTAGAAAAAGGATAAATATTTATTTATTTTGAGTTCCCCGTTCTCCTTGTTATTTTAACCCTTACCTCATATAGATGCTTTCTGACGCCTCTGCAGTAGTAACAAACTTAGTAACAAAAGAAGAAATTGCACAAAACGAGCAATTTCTCCTTTTGCCACAATGTTTTCCGCTTTTAGTCATAGGTTATCCATTCAATTATAGACATTTTCTATTTTTTGACAAAATAGGTTCAAAGTCGTCTGCTGCAGAATCGTCATAACTTACATAATATGTGTTGTCTGCTTTTATAAAAGAAATCTGGAGCAGACGACTTTGAAAACATCTAAGAAAATATGGAAAAGCACTACTGAAAGAATAATTATTGAATAGAGTGAAAACATTGGCAAAAGGAGAAATTGCTTATTGTGAGCAATTTCTCCATTTGTCACAATGTTTTCGAAAGTCGACTGCTACAAAGCTGTTAGAAAGTATACTTCATAAAATGGATCAATTGCTATTCTGATCAGTGAAAATGTTATGTATGTAACTTTAGAAATTATTTGGCATTATTTGTTGAAAATATAAAAAATTACTTTGAATGTTACATTTTGTAAATAAAAATTTAAATTTTAAATAGCAATATTTTGCTAAAGTTGTTAATGTTTTTGAATTTCAATGCTTTCTTTTTCCGGTCTAAACGATTTCCCTGACACAAAAAATGAATTTGAAAACATTGTTGGAAAAAGAGAAATTATTTGTTACGAGTAATTCGTACTTTTTTCTACCAAAATGTCTCTGTATTTGTCTGCTGCAGAAACATCACCAATTGTCAGGTAAGTAATAAGATTTGTTTTTAGCTCGACTATTCGAAGAATATGAGAGCTTTACTACTCGCGTCGGCGTCTCCGTCGGCGTCCGGTTAAAGTTTTAGGGCAAGTTGGCATTTTCATTCATAAGTATTTGTGCTCGGGCTTTAATATTTGGAATATAGTTACATCTTATACCTTTCTTCACATTCAATGTTAAAGGTACTGAGTGTGACCTTCTTTTTGGGGTAAAAAACATGATTTTCGGTGGTTAAAGTTTTAGGGCAAGTTGGATTTTTTTTTTCTCAATAATTACTTATGCTAGGGCTTTTATGTTTGGAATATAATTACATCTAATACCTGTCTTCATATTGTATGCTGAAGATTCTGAGTGTGACCTTCTTTTTGGGGTAAAAGACTTGATTTTGGGTGGTTAAAGTTTTAGGGCAAGTTGGAAAAAAAAAATATATTTTTTTTCTCAATAAGTACTTAGGCTTTCATATTTGGAATATAATTACATCTAATACATTTCTTCATATTGTATATGCTGAGTGTGACCTTCTTTTTGCGGCAAAAGACATGTCTTTGGGTGGTTAAAGTTTTAGGGCAAGTTGGCATTTTCATTTAATTTTTTAATTTTTCTCAATAAGTACTTGCGTTAGGGCTTTCATATTTGGAATATAATTACATATAATACCTTTCTTCACATTGTTTGTTGAAGATGCTGAGTGTGACTTTTTGGGAATAAATAACATGATTTTTGTTTGATTTTGAGAATTTTAGATAAATTCATAATTTTTGGTTACATTCCTTTCTAATTGTGATCATTCATTTATCAAATATAATTCTTCAACATATCAAACGGGTTTTGCATGATGTCAAACATTTGGTAAACCTTTTTACAATTAGGTTAGATAACTTCATTGTATCCTAAATATGGAGTAATGGCCCTTGAATTACTTAGAAAATTTTGTCACAATGTTTTCCACTTTTTGTCATAGGTTATCCATTCAATTATGGATATTTTCTATGTTTTGACAAAATACGTTCAAAGTCGTCTGCTTCAGAATTGCCGTATGAGGGAAAGGGTTAATAGTACTTAAGTGCAATATAATGAAATAGTGCTTTATGTGAATAAGCGGCATATAGTCGAGCGCGCTGTCCTCCGACAGCTCTTGTTAGATTAGCATTCAATGCTACTAAGCAAGAACTTAACGTTGATCATTAAAAAGACATTTGAAAACCTTTGACACCTCATACAACAAATCTGAAGCGGACGACTTTAAAAATGTCAAGGTAAAACAACGAAAACTCTCTTTAAGTGAAAGAATCATTATTAAATAGAGTTTATATCACTGTGTCCAATGGAGAACAATTTCTCCTTTTTAAGCCTTGTGACATATACATCGCCACCTGTTTCGTCTTCGCCGTCAAATGCCGGTTCGACAATACAATTTGCTTCAGGCCGACCATTTTGCATCATGACCAAATCTGTAGTCTTTGCTTTCAACGAATTACAGAAAAATGCGAAGAGATAAACACCGCTGGTAGGGGCAGTAAATATTCCGGTTATGTTATCATAACCATTCCCACTGTTTTTGACTACGTGATTATATTTGACAGTCTCACTAGGAGCAAGTCCCTTTAGGTCCTTTTTAAGCGATACAGTAAAGTAAACATTGTTTGGTCCAGGATCTGTAAAACGGAAAAACAATTCTTTAGGAATAAGACTACATGTATAATGATTATACATTGTTGTCTTATTCAATAGTTCAGTCGGTAACCATGCGGGTTATAGATTCTGTGTTGCGACCCTGACTTAACCATTCTTTCCATAATTGTATTGTGCAAGAAAGAGATCTCCCCAAAAATGGTTAAATTACCGTCATTTTGAATGAAATCGGGCTTGGACGAAACTGGTTTTCACATAATCTACTTTCCTTTACCGAAATAACCAACCATATATATCAATGAAGTGAGTAACCTCTCAGTTATAAAATAGTCAACACAATTGGGATCACGTATTATGCAAGAAATAATTCACCCTGCGAAGATGATTACCATCAGTTTGAACACAATCGGAATTTAGGTCACGTTACACCAATTAAATTCCTTCTTTGGTTCCGTGTAAACCGGTTACCGGATTTACCGAAACATCCAATACTATTTGGGTGTCATACCTGTAAAATGTTTAGAAAATGTGACAACTGAGGGTTGAAACTGGTTGATTTAAATGGAAACAAAGGTAAAGAAAACATTTAATTTCTCACAGAAGATACTCACTTTTCCTATTTTCGATGTTATCGTTAAGTCGAAGTGCCGATTGAACTCCACATCCTCTTACCCGAGACCCTTGCCTTCTTTAGAAACTGGTTGACGATTAGATATAAGATAATTTCTAGCGATATGTTTAAATGTGAATTTGAATATGAATATTAAACACTGATGTAAGCGTTAAAAGACATTTTAAAATATCCTACCTTCTAGATCCAAATTTAAAGCTCGCATTTCCCCCTCCAATTAAATCACATTGTGAGACATAGATGCATAGGACTTCTTCAAATTCTTAAGTTCTTCACCATCTGTTCTAATGTCTTCTACCTCTTTCTTCAGCTCTTGAATTTCTGAAAGTACGTCTTCGTTGTTGTATGTTTCATTGCTCACAAGGTTCTGTAAATACGAATACCAATGCAAATTTAGACCTTTCAAAAACATTACCACAAGTACTTGTGAGCGGGGAGCTGCGAAACCAACCTAAGCGTAATTATTACAGTTGGAGGAAATATAGCTTGCGCATCCATGCTTAAGGATGCAAATGGATACTGCTTTACAGAAGTTCTTTGAAATCCTCTCTGACTAACTGACAAACAGTGCAGCATCTAATCTACACTGGTCGCAAATGTAATACGGTTGGATTTCGTCAGAAGCATTCATATATCATTCGCTTTAATTATCATTAAGTTAGAAGGCTAAACTGTGTGAACTGTGCACAAATAAATTACAACATAAGCGGATATTTCCGAACAAATAAAATTCCGGCCTAGGTGTTCGGAAAACCCCCCAACCCGTTCTAGTACAATACAAAGCCAGGTATCACTACTTCAACAGTGTACTCCCTTTATATCAGAAAGGTCTATATGGGCGGCGCTCAACGAAAATCAACCGTAGCTAGTGTATTTGTGACCAGTTCAGATCTGGCTATGCACTGTTCGAAAGAGGTTTTCAGGGAAATTCTGTAAAGCACTATCATATATTTTCTTTTATTATATACATAGTTTAACTTTTAAGTCGGAATAAAAAAACAATAAACACAATTCTAGATTTTGAATAACAATATTACACAATTTACATATAATATAAAATGTATGAATGGCATGTGAATCACGCTCTATTACCACATTACCATTGAATGATGTTAACTCATATGTCAATGGCGAGATAATCTTTCAGTGATGTAGGCCTACCATTATCATAATTGGTACCCTATGTGTCCTAGTGCAAGTATAGCATACATAGGTTTCAGATTATAGTTGCGGCCTCTATTTTCACTGATTAAAAATTAAACGTGTTATTTTAAAGGTTTGGAATAGAAACTAGTCGGTTTATTCAGATATAATCGATTATAAAATTGTTTCTTAATGATCCACTGAAAAGAATGTCATAAAATAGAATTCCATTATATTTGACTATACCCCCATGTATCTATGTAAAGATAGGATGTGGGGTCAACAAACACACACTTACTTTAGCGATGACATTTTCCACATTAAAGTTGATGATAAGAATTTGCAAAACCAAATACTACTGGAGAAGTTCCATGTTTGTTGTACTTACTGTTATCGTCGATGTGTTGAATATATATACTGTCTTCTGATCGACCACCTACCTGAGATAGTAGTTCTGTTGCTAAGGTAAAAAACAACTTCAGCCTAATGGCAGTGACATGTGTCAGATAAACGTTTAAACTACGTCTGATTAAAAAGACCTTCACCCATTCCCACATAAAAAACAAGAGCACGCTCGTACGTTTTTATCGATGTCGAACAATTGTGCATAACTGAATAATTATTAAAGCCAGAGTTATGTGACTTCGTATAGACATACGTAATGTGTACTAAGTTTTGAAAAGGTTGAATGGTTTTTGAGTTATGAGGTAAGGTTAAAGTTTTGTGACGACTACGCTGACCACGCAAAGGGTATCATAATAGCCTGACTTTTTTCATCGAAAAACAGACGAGTTAAAAATCTGCAGCAGACCACATTTCAGATGTGGCCAGCTGCGTCGGCTTGTGGGTAAGACGTGTGTACAATTACAATGTTTAAGAAACATTTATCTGATCTTTTTTAATCCAGGAAATAAACATTAACCTGATTCCGACGACATAAATGTCGCGATTGTGGGCCACTTCTGAAAACATTGTTGTAAAAGACAAGTGGTACAAAGTGCTCAATATGTATGGTGATGCGACAGTTTACGTGCGGCAACACATCAGAAATTATGTTTATGTGTCCTAGTAACTCCGTCAACAACACTCGTTAAAAAAGTCACGTTATATATGAGCCGTCCCGCGAGAAAACCAACAGTATGGCCTCTGCGTAATGTATCGACCCAGATCAGCCTGCGCAGACTGATCTGGTCGACACATTCCGTCTCAGGGGAATAGAGCAATGATTCCTGAAACAGAAAATCCGCAGAAGGCGAAAAGTGTCTATCCGGGTAAGCCTGCGCGGCATGCTTAGACTGATCTGGGTCGATACTTTACGCAGAGTCCATAATGTTGGTTTTCTCGCGGGAAGACTCATATTATGGACGATGGTTTCAGTCAGTCACATATTGAAGATCGGTCGATGCTGCACAAAACTCCCGACCATGACTAAAATGGTCGTTACTTGGTATATTGGGATGAATAATTGACCAAGGACTCCGAAATATGTTACTTGGACATCATCTACTTTCCGATTTTTGATATTTGACGACGAGTTTCTGCTTTATGTAGGTTAACATAATCAATATTCCTATTAATGCCTGGTCCAGGGAAGATGAGCATATACTTGAAGAAGTTCAAGCAACGTACCAATAAGCACCCAGACCAAGGGCTGTAGGACTTGTATGTCATGAATGAAACACATAGGAGCAGATTGACTGAAAATGGGCATTTATTAATGCCATAAAGTATTAAACATGGTTTATGTAACCCAATTAAATATGAATACTATATATATAGCATCACCTCGCTTATAACCGGTAGCTCGACTGTATCCGTGCTCTTCTAAGGACCATAAACTATTTCTAAATTAAAACAAATCTACAATGGACGACTTTGGAAATATTTAGGAAGAAATATTGAAATGATCTATAAACGAGAGTTTATTTATTAAATAGAGTTGAACATTTTGTGACAAAAGGGGGAAATTATGAAAAAAATTCTCTTCTGTCACAATGTTTTCAAAAGTCGTCTTCTATAGATGCGTTAAAAAGCACCTGTATGTGGAAAACAGTTGAGGTATGTGCCAAAGCTACATGTACCTATTTACGAATTTCTACGAATAACTGGTGCGTTAACCGTTTGACGCCGTTATTTGACTGACAAATTGATGGAAACGGCGTAAAATCCCAATAAAACAAGATTACGTTAAGCCAGCATCTACATGTATTTAATTTCTGTTTGTCATCTGTTGTATGCATTGAACGAACACTATTAAAAGCTTTGGTCAATCGTCACTCCACCAAGACCGCCGTGCGGTGGAAACGAACCCGAGGACGCCTAGTTCCAAATCCCCCACTCTGACCAGACGCCTTCGGTCGTTTCCGTTAACGTAATCTCCAATGCTTCCGAAGCATGAGCTGCATGTCAAACTGCTGTAACTATATTTTATTAAAATGTGTAGTTAGTATTGTTTAGCACTATGTTGATCAAGGTTGCTCTCAGCGGGATGGATGTCAAGATCCACACTCAAGATAAGTTTGTACCTTTTTTCGAATTCAAGATGTTTATCCTTGCTTAGAGATGAGAACATTATATGAGCCGTGTACAAACGGGATGTTGCTGCATCGGCGAACAGTGAAGGTGAGGCAGTGCAGTGCAAATATATCAACCACCTCTACTAAGATAAGGTATATATACTTTTGACAACACATGAGAATTGCCAAAACTGATTGCGATTCGAGCCAGTCTCGCGCACTCATTTTTATTTTGCCTTATGGCCGTGGAGCGATACTGGCCCTCTTGGGCCTCTTGTTTATAAATTCATGCATGTCAGCAGAAAACTTCTTTAGGCCTTTTTTAATACATACACATATACATCAGGCACAACACATAGCAACAAAATTAAATCTCAATAGTTAATAAACAAACAGATTGTTTTCTATATAGGGAAATGTGAGTTTTTACATAATGAATAAAGATAACACTGTAAGTACTAATTAAAGAAAAAGAAAAAGAAGAAAGACATAAATACATATACATGATATAAACAATTTCAGGTATGTATAGATCATCTCTATCAATAAATCAATGTTGAAGGGTTAAAATGATAAATGAGTAGGGTTTTCTTTATACTTTTTGATGTATACTAATTTGGTTAAGTTGTATCTTCTTTCAAATGTCTCTTTGGTGAATTTCGCTGTGTTTATAATGATTTTTGTGAATTTGCTTTATCATCATTACGCCAAATTTATACATTGTTGGAAGTGCTGTGTTTTTAATATATTTATGTCGTGGTAATTCTCTATATTTTGAACAGAGTAATTATATAATTCATTGTTTATATATTATCAATCTGTCTTGTATAAACACATTGCTTATTGTTAATTTTAATGGTGATATGTCAAATTAAATAAATGCTTTGTTTACTTATATGAGCCGTTCCACGAGAAAACCAACATTATGTCCTCTGCGTAAAGTATCGATCCGGATCAGCCTTAGCATGCCGCGCAGGCTAACCCGGACAGACACTTTTCGCCTCCTGTGGATTTTCTGTTTCAGGAATCACTACTCTATCTATCGCCCCTTAGACGGAATGTGTCGGCCGGATCAGTCTGCGCGGACAGCGCAGGCTGATCTGGTCGATACATTACGCAGATATATTGATATGAGCCGTTCCACGAGAAAACCAACATTATGTCCTCTGCGTAATGTATCGATCCGGATCAACCTTAGCATGCCCCGCAGGCTAACCCGGACAGACACTTTTCGCCTCCTGTGGATTTTCTGTTATATATTGATATGAGCCGTTCCACGAGAAAACCAACATTATGTCCTCTGCGTAATGTATCGATCCGGATCAACCTTAGCATGCCCCGCAGGCTAACCCGGACAGACACTTTTCGCCTCCTGTGGATTTTCTGTTTCAGGAATCACTACTCTATCTATCGCCCCTTAGACGGAATGTGTCGGCCGGATCAGTCTGCGCGGACAGCGCAGGCTGATCTGGTCGATACATTACGCAGATATATTGATATGAGCCGTTCCACGAGAAAACCAACATTATGTCCTCTGCGTAATGTATCGATCCGGATCAGCCTTAGCATGCCCCGCAGGCTAACCCGGACAGACACTTTTCGCCTCCTGTGGATTTTCTGTTTCAGGAATCACTACTTTATCTATCGCCCCTTAGACGGAATGTGTCGGCCGGATCAGTCTGCGCGGACAGCGCAGGCTGATCTGGTCGATACATTACGCAGATATATTGATATGAGCCGTTCCACGAGAAAACCAACATTATGTCCTCTTCGTAATGTATCGATCCAGATCAGCGTAGGCTAATCCGGGCCGACACATTCCGTCTTAGGGGGATAGAGGTATAGAGTAATGATTCCCGAAATAGAAAATCCACATGATGCGAAAAGTGTCTGTCCGGGTTATTCTGCGCGGCATGTTTAGGCTGATCCGGGTCGATACTTTAAGCAGAGTCCACAATGTTGGTTTTCTCGTGGAACGGCTCAATTTTTATATGACTCGAGTCTGCGTTAGTTAGATTATAAAAAAAAGTTTGTCTTGTCTTGTCATGTATTTCCATTTTCAAACTCTTTATGTTTATTTTCAATAGACACTTAATACAATTATTCAGAGACAGGTTAAAACCAACATTTGCCTTTTTATCGTTTAAAATGCAGTTTTAAATTCCACAGATTGTAATAGGCAATGCATCAAGATAAGAACAAACCAATGAAAACAAAAGCAGAAAGTAGTTGAGCTATGAGAAACAGACCAGCCAAAACTCGATCTATTGTCTCACAAACATCCGTCCACGTAGTGTCGTTTGTCTCGACACATAACATATCATCAGCTTTTTCATGTTTGTACCCAGCGGTATTATTTTTTTAGGATCATCGGACGTTGGTTTCGCTTTAGTTTTTTCGTCATTTTCTCTTGAGTCTGTTATGCGTACTTTGCGTTTCAAGTCACCACATGTTCTAATTGTATTGAACATGTACACGAATTTAGATAAAACGTCAGGCACTTTTGAATCACCCATGCTGTGTTGAAGTCGTAGGATAAGTACCGTACAAAACAAAGTCATGGCGCAATAGCAAAGCTCAAGTGTAGCCCAAATTGCTAAATAGGAGACCCCGTCCACCGCTTCTGGCAGGTGCCCGTTAATTGCGGTCAAGAAAACTGCGACCGTCAGGAATATTGAGATAGGGAAAGCCAGTTTTTCTCCACTTGATATAGGGACGAAAAACGTCAACAGGTTTAACATAGATAAAAGTAAGACAGGCAGTACATCATTTAAAATGCACGTTTTGCAGTTCCGTTTGAATGTCAAGTTAATGCTCACTACTGGGTAATATGTTACATTGAAAGCGTCATCTTGAAGGACATTTGCTTCTACGTTATTCTCCACAAGTTCCCATTCTGCAACCGGTTTATACCAGGCCAAACTAACATTTTGGTTAGGCGATGTAAGGTTTATAGTTTTCATATCGCTTATAGACAATGAAATCTCGATAGAACACTGATGTTTGTCGAACGGAAATTTCTTTGTGCGTATGTCACACGTGACCTCCTTGGTTTTCTGTGTCCAAACATTTATAGATCCATCCTTGTGAAGTCTCGCCCGAGACATTGCGAATCCAATGTCATATGCATCGTTGACACCGTTCACTATCACTATATCCGGTAGCCATAGTTGCTTGGCGGGGACCAAGATGGTATCAATTCCATTGTATTCATTCTCATTCCAAACAAGCAGACCGTCTTTCCACACAAACTCGAACGACACGGATACGGTCAGGGTTTGCTTTGATTCGTCCAGTTTGACCACGTGATTTAGAGAGAGACCCACACCGACCGTGATGCTTTCACCATTAACACTAGGACGTACGTTCGGGTTATATCCATCAAACAGATAGTATTGCAACTGGGTCTCAGCATGCAATGTTGTGTTTATTGGTTTCCCTCTTTTAATGAAGACAATGATGAGCAGCACTAAACAAATATGTCTTCGATAAATCGTTGATTTCATATTCTCACAGGCCTTGTTGCCGGTTGCCGGTTTTCGTCTCTCTTCAAATGGCCACACAATATATATGGATACTGCTTAGACACTTAGAATTTACACACACAGTATTTGTTGCCAATTACAAAGTAACCTACTTGTTGAGTACTAGCAAACCTATAATTACACTTAACACCTAAAAGGAAAATATTGCTGAAAACCTTTTCCAAATACGGACGACTTATCTTTTCTCAGCAGCATTTGAAAAACATAATCTTGTTTTATAGAAAACTTTGTTTCTTCGACAACAAACAACATTTGAAAACATTGATGAAAAATAAGAACACTTTCAGAATGAGCAGTTATATCTTTTCATACAATGAATTTACAATTTCATCAACACTTTAAATCCAATTTCGGGATAGCGCAGATCTAATAAAGATATCATTGATAATATCACATCAGGCGAACAGCTAAAACTAAACTGTAATCACATGTTTTCTTATAACTTTTCAAAATAACTTTTATTTTCGAAATTAAACCTTTCCCACATACAGATGCTTCATAATGCCTCTGCAGCAGACGACTTTTGAAAACACTGTGACAAAGGGAGAAATTGCTCATGATGAGTAATTTCACCTTTGCCACAATGTTTTTAACTTTATTCAATTATTAAACTTGTATTTATAGAGATTTTTCACGATTTTGTTTAGAGGATTTTGAAGTCGTCTGCTGTAGATTTGTTGTATATGAGAATGGGTTAATGTATCAAGTTATGTATTGCTTCAGATGTCAAATGTCAAAACAATTTTAAAAGAAATCCCGTTACTGAAGTCAGATTAATTTCCACAGTTAACTTATTTCCAATACAAGATGTAGCTGTGTTATCAATTAGGCAGCACTTAATAAAACTGGAACGTTTTTCATATACAAATTGACAACTAGACACAACTCGTGGGAAATGCTAGTTAAATAACAAGAGCTGTCGCAGAACAGTATGTCCCACTTTTAAAAGAGATTGTCGAATGAAATAAATGTTTAATGTAATTGCAAAGCATATTTTTTAACTAATCAAGTTACCCTGGACCGCCTGGGTGTTGTTGTGGTAAAGCATTCGCCTCTGGGCGGGTTCGATCCCCGGACAGATAATACCGAAGACTTTAGAACATGTAGAAATGGATTTCCCTTCGTGGCCGTCACGAGTGTGTTGTTGACATAACATAACGACTGTCTAACCTGTGTTACGATAAATGGACCAGTAGTAAACGCGTGATATAATTGAAAACATGTTGAAAGCGGTGTAAACGACCTTGCAAACAAACGTTTACCCTGACCTTGATTGCACCTGGTTCTCAATCTATATATGGATTCCCATACCATATGGGGATGTGTTATAATTTCAAGTTACATCAACAACGGACATCTCGTTGCAAATATGTAAGTTTGAACGACACTTGCAAAACAACTTTATCTTACATCTGCTTAAGTGTTTATGATAAACAGTGGCTTTGAAAACATTGTGGCAAAAGGTGAACAGAGGCGTTAAAATGCATCTGTATGAGGGAAAGGGTTAAACAAAATCGAAAACAATGATAATACAAACCGAACTTGGCTTATCGACAACATATTAACACCAACTTCGGATGCATGGAACATTCATCCTCATATCTTGACCAGTCGAGCTGATACAAATTATCTTGCCTTGAATTATGTTGGGTACATTTATCTCTGCTTATCTGTTTTTCTGATACAGACGATACTAATGCCATTGCAAGAAATTCATTTTTAAAAAACATTGTGGAAAAAATGACAAATTAAGCATTTAACACTGTATCGAATGTTTACATGTCCACTTTGTTTATCATTTTTCGTCTTGTATATTTCTAAAGCAAACGATTCTTAAAAATCTAATTAAGTAAATAAATGATTTAGGCAAAGGATTTCACTTAAGTATTTCCCTTTCGTTAGCGTTAATCGCACGTGCGCAACAAAGCCCAATGTCTCAAGTTCTATATCGATAATAATTTACTGATAAGCCTGTTCCAAATTAGTAGAAACCGAAGATTCAGAAGAGAATGTGAGTATATATGGTCACGTAGCAGTCTGCACTGTTCTCGCAACTAGTGAGTCTTGTTTGTACATGGAGTGCCCGCTATATTATATTAATTGCTTTACAGACTAGGCTTTAGACGATAATGTATTTTTTCTATACAATACAATGTGGACTACAGAGCTTTAATGGGGAGCCATACTTTCTGATTGCTATCTCTACTTGTCTATTTACTTTTGAACAATGGAGAACACAGAAAGCTTTTAGCCCTTTCCCACCTGCAGACGCATTTTGAAGCAATAGCAGCAGACGACTTTTTGAAGTTCATGATGAGCAATTTCTCCTTTGGCCACAATATTTTTAACTTTATTGTACAATTAAGCTATCTTTTATGGTAACTTTTCAGGTTTTTGTCACTATGTTTTCAAAGTCGTTTCCTGCAGATTTGTTGTATGTGGGAAATGGTTAACTGACTACTTATAAACTAATCTAACCAGCCAACCCCATGCTGCCAGTAGGAAATCATGCAGGCTCTTAGTCAACTTTGCACTGAATACAGCACTGTCTATATTTAAAGACTGATTCGACCAAAATACCATAACATCCAATAGAGCCAAGCCACACGAAAACCGAACTTCAGAGGTTTTGGAATTATTGGCATTCATTGTCAATAACATGTACATGCTTGCATCATAGGATACTGAGCATAACGGTTTCCCAGTAGGTTCCAGGATGATTGTAGAACTGGTAGACCGCCTCGGTGGTGTAATGGTCGATCGTGCGCCTCGAATGTTGGGTAGTTCGCTGCTTCGATCCCCGGCCAGGACATATCGAAGACATGACAAATGGAAGTAATGGTTTTCCCTCCTTGGCGCTCAACATTGTGGGGTTAAAATTAAAACTGACTGGCTGCTTCGATACCCGACCAGGTCATATAGAAGACTTTATAAATGGAAGTAATGGTTTTCCCTCCTTGGCGCTTAACATTAAGACTCGCTAGTGTCAGGATAAATGGACCATTAGTACTGGTCCCTTACCCAGGAAACGCCGTGATATGACTGACTGGCTGATGTCAGGATAAATGGACCTGTAGTACTGGTAACTTACCCAGGAAACGCCGTGATATGACTGACTGGCTGATGTCAGGATAAATGGACCATTAGTACTGGTCCCTTACCCAGGAAACGCCGTGATATGACTGACTGGCTGATGTCAGGATAAATGGACCATTAGTACTGGTCCCTTACCCAGGAAACGCCGTGATATGACTGACTGGCTGATGTCAGGATAAATGGACCATTAGTACTGGTCCCTTACCCAGGAAACGCCGTGATATGACTGACTGGCTGATGTCAGGATAAATGGACCATTAGTACTGGTCCCTTACCCAGGAAACGCCGTGATATGACTGACTGGCTGATGTCAGGATAAATGGACCATTAGTACTGGTCCCTTACCCAGGAAACGCCGTGATATGACTGACTGGCTGATGTCAGGATAAATGGACCATTAGTACTGGTCCCTTACCCAGGAAACGCCGTGATATGACTGACTGGCTGATGTCAGGATAAATGGACCTGTAGTACTGGTAGCTTACCCAGGAAACGCCGTGCTATAACTGACAATGTTGAAAGCGGCGTAAAACACCATGCACCAACTATTATTGTACAACTAGAAGACGAACAAGAGAGATCCCGCTGAGACTGCGATAAACACTCATCCCGCTGAGACTGCGATGATAAAAACACTCATCCCGCAGGACTGCGATAAACACTCATCCCGCTGGACTGCGATAAACACTCATCCCGCTGAGACTGCGATAAACACTCATCCCGCTGTGACTGCGATAAACACTCATCCCGCTGAGACTGCGATGATAAAAACACTCATCCCGCAGGACTGCAATAAACACTCATCCCGCTGGACTGCGATAAACACTCATCCCGCTGAGACTGCGATAAACACTCATCCCGCTGAGACTGCGATAAACACTCATCCCGCTGGACTGCGATAAACACTCATCCCGCTGAGACTGCGATAAACACTCATCCCGCTGGACTGAGATAAACACTCATCCCGCTGAGACTGCGATAAACACTCATCCCGCTGACGACTTACACCAACACTTCGGTGGCGTCATGCAAAGGGAAAAAGGAAATAATAACAAATATAATTAGAAGAGGAAGAAAAGCTCTATAACACTTTTCCACATACATAAAGACGAGCCCCGGTAGTTCAGTCGGATGCGACGAGGGCTGACAATCCAGGGGTTGTGCGTTCCAATCCCAGGTCGGATAACATTTTTTCCTGCGTTTGACAAAAGTCAATGTGACAAGCGTCATTTGTCTTCCACCAATGTGCTAAACGTGTATGTGCCAAGCAGCCAGTTGCTTGGGAAGTTTGTGTTTGGAGTAATGGTATGAGAAAGCCAGGAAACACGCATGTATGTGAGCTGGCCGTCGTGATATGACTGAAACAATGTTGAAAACGGAGTTAAACCCTAAATAAATAAATCTATCAATCAATACAATCCACAGTGGCCGACTTTGAAAACATCTTGGCAAAATATGAAAAAAATATCTATTAACGAATGTAGAACTGCTGCACAGAGTTGAAAACATTGTGGTAAATGGAGAAATTGCTCATTATGTGCAATTTCTCCATTTGCAACAATGTTTTATAAGTTTTCTGCTGTAGACGCGTAAGTGGGAAATGAATAATATGTAAATCCCCATTGGCACTTGAATATCATATAAATTATGTATTTAATGGCTAGATGATATTGAATTGATATTTTTGTTTTGAAACACAGATAGATTTAATTAACGCATATTAATATACTCTGTAATGACTATGAATGCGATGCAATACATGATATTATTGTTAAACAAGACAAGAGGAAAAAAAGCTATTCATCATTCAGCTAAAATTAAGCATATTCGATTAGTAAATCTTTAACGGCAAGGGTTTTCTTTGTTATCTTTTGGTGCGAGAAAGTCGACAGGAAATATAATGGTGAGTGTAACTGCCTGCGATATAACTGAAATTCTTTTGAAAAAGGCTTTAACCTCTATTCAATTCAAGGAATCAATCAATTAGTCAATCATGTGATTTGGTTATGTTAACACCTCTCCCTTGTACGCACATCGTTGGACGGCTCTTCAGTCATTTGAACAGCAGTTTTATCTGATCGTCGGCTTTGAAAAGTTTCCGACACGAAGTCTGAACCATCATTTGTAAAGGATTACTTACTCGGAATAAATAAATAGGGCCGCAATCGACTATTTTCGGGGGCAAACTCGCCGAGCAAATCCTTATTTAAAGCTAAAACAAGAAAGCTGGCCTTAGTTCCGAAACAATATCCGAGAAATATGTAACATCTGGAAAATGAAATCGTTATTTTTGTCACAAAGTGTGAAACATTGCTTGTGAAGGATTAATTGCTCGGAATGAATAAACACGCCAATCCTGATTTAAAGCTAGAACAAGAAAGCTGGTCTTGGTACCGAACCAGTTCCGAAACACATGTACTTCTTCCGGATCACTTCCAAATTTATCTTTAGGTGGTTCGGGTATTTGTTTTTAGCTTGTTCATGTGCAACGCATCGGAATGGTTTAAGCAATTTTTATGGAAGACCATCACATCAACATTTGCGCTAAACTGTTTTTAAATAGGGCAAACAATAAGGGAGATATTCTTAACAAGATTTTTCAGATTTAGCTATTGTGGTCATCGTGAGGTTCGAGCAATTTGATAGGATGGTCATCTAAGGAACATGTGTGGATTCTCGATTTAAGCCATGGTGGCCACATTGTGAAGCGGGAGGGATGGAAGAATGCCACCTAAGGAACACATGTGGGAATTATTTTAAAATTGTACAAACGTTTTCAGAGATTTGAAGTGAAACGTTGACGGACGAAGACAACATACACCAACCAATCCTTAAAGCTGACCCTGATCACTTCATGCTCAGGTGAGTAAGTAGTGTTTATTCAACACATGTGTATTATCTCCTATCTTATACTACGGGGCAGGGTAAGTAATTCAGTTGAATGCCAATACTAGTTCCCAGAACTACACTAATTATCTCCCTTGTCGGCCATTATGATGAACTTTAATAGAGGATACTACATTTAACTCTTTCAGCGCCGAATTGTTTAAAGTAGACTCTTCCATGTTCGAAATCGGGTATGTCCATTTCTCAATTTATGACAGTTTTGGACTATTTTGGTAAATAAAAGGCAAACAATGCTGATTTCAGGTGAGACAGCTCGTTACGAGCCGACTCGCCTGAATCTGCATTGTTTGCAAAAACCTCAATATTGCCTGTGGCGCTGAAAGAGTTAATTCATTTTATTTGATATTTCTCTATAGCATATAAAGTAAAATGGCTGCAAAAGGCAAACATTGTAATTCTGGGTTTGATTGATTGATTGGGGTTTTACGCCGTTATCAACAATTTTTCAGTCATATCATGGCGGCCAGTTCAACATCTCATGTGTCCTGGTTTTCAAACACCAGTACTCCACACAACATACTTTCCATGCAACTGGCCGCTTTTCCACATAGACTGTTAGTTATTGGTGAAAGACAAATGATGCTTGTCACAGTGACTTTTGTCAAACGTCGGAAAGAGTGTTGGCCGACCTGGGGTTCGAACTCACAACCCCTGGATTGACAGCCCGCGTCGCTACCGGGACTCTGCTGTAGTTCCCTGTAGTTCTGGGAACTAAAGAACTGATAAATTAAATTTTGAGAGCCTGCAACAATTTCTCTGTTTTACCAGGGTGACTATAATGAAGAATATAGTCACCCTGGTTTTACCAAGCAGGTTTTAACTTGTTTCATTGAAGTTTTTACAACGTTTTCAACATTACATCATTCATATTACGATAACTACGTATTCATGATCCCTGGGTAAACAAACCAGTACTAGGCTAAGAAATGTGCCTTGCCCAATGCCACTTCACCAAGATTGTTCAAATTATAGCCCTTCGGTCAAAAATGACCCCTCCCCGGGGGTCACTTGTTTAACATAGACCAAAGACCTAATAACATAATGTGTTATTAGGTCTTTGCATAGACTCATATAGGGGCAAAACTTTAAAAATCTTCTTGTCTAAAAGTAGAAGGCCCATGCCTTTGATATTTGGTATGTAGCATCATCTAGTGAACCTCTACCAAGATTGTTCAAATTATAGCCCTGGGGTCAAAAATAACCTTTCCCCGGGGGTCACTTGTTTAACATAGACTCATATAGGGGAAAAACATTAAAAATCTTCTTGTCTAAAAGTAGAAGGCCCATGCCTTTGATATTTGGTATGTAGCATCATCTAGTGAACCTCTACCAAGATTGTTCAAATTATAGCCCTGGGGTCAAAAAATGACCCCTACCCGAAGGGTCATTTGTTTAACATAGACTCATATAGGGGGAAAACTTTAAAAATCTTCTTGTCTAAAAGTAGAAGGCCCATGCCTTTGATATTTGGTATGTAGCATCATCTAGTGAACCTCTACCAAGATTGTTCAAATTATAGCCCTGGGGTCAAAAATGACCCTTCCCCGGGGGTCACTTGTTTTACATACTCATATTTGGGAAAAACTTAAAAAAAAAATTGTCTAAAAGTAGAGGGTCCAGGCCTTTGATATTGGGTATGTAGCTAGTGGACCTTTACAAAGAGTGTTAAAATTATAGCCCTGGGGTCTATTGTTTTACATAGACTCATATAAAGAAAAAACTTAAAAAAACTTCTTGTCTAAAAGTAGAGGCCCCAGGCCTTTCATATTTGGTATGTAGCATCATCTAGTGGACCTCTACCAAGATTGTTCAAATTATAGCCCTGGGGTCAAAAATGACCCCTCCGTGGGGGTCACTTGTTTTTCATAGACTCATATAGGGGAAAGAACACTGAAAACTGTTTAAGTTTGATTAAATCAGGTGAGCGATATAGGACCATCATGGTCCTCTTGTTAAAGTATTTGGTACTACCGAGCCGGGGATTGAACCAATGACCTCCCGCACCCAAAGTGGACGTTCTACCACTTTACCAGCAATGATAACTTGCTTGCTTCCCAATACGACATGGCTTCTTATCTAAAATGTACAGCTTAATAGAATTTAAATAATTATCGCACATGAATGCTATTATCTATGGCAATTATCAACTAAAACATTATTGTCCTGACAAAATCTTTAAGTACTATGGCTTAAAAATCTTTGGAAAAAAAATAATAACACCTTTTGTTACAAAACAATTTTTTAATCCATTTTTACTTATACATTGTATTTCCCTCTCTACAAATAATTTGATACGCATAATTGGTAATTGATTACACGATTTGTTCTATTTCAATTTCTGTATTGGTGTAATATCACCATCTAATAGATAAGTTTAATCATAAATAAATGTATAAATATTTATCATCTTTTGCAGTATATTAACTGTATACCTTATAGGATTGTTCTTATGTCAAACACATTAATTAATACCTTCTGAGGATCAAATATGTCATCTGGAAAATTGGATATCATTTTTATAGACCGTTTAAAAACATTTTGTGGAAAGGAGACATTTTCCATATGTACAAGATCCTTCTTATGGAACTATTTCTTTATTTACCCTTTCCCATATATAGAAGCTATCTGACAGCTCTGCAGCAGATGCCTTTTGAAAACATTGCGGCAAAAGGAGAAATTGCTTAAAACGCGCAATTTCTCCATTTGCCACAATGTTTTCCACTTTTTGCATTAATGATACCTTCATTTATAGAGATTTTTAGAGTTTTTGACAACATGCTTTCAAAGTCGTCTGCTGCAGGTTTGCTCTATGTGGGAAAGGGTTAAAATGAGTATATTAAAATGAGTTCATCCCTCAATCCTTTTCCATGATATAGACGACATTTGAAATGCCTGCAATTGAATGAAAACATTGGTGACAAGAATTGCCAGTTTGACAACCATGCTTCCAAGGTTGTGGAGCAATCAGCTGCAGGATTTACCCGTCAAAGGAGATTTACAAACTATGTTTATAATTATCATAAATAATTCGGTGGAGAATGCAGCTGAGGATATTGGTCACGGTGGCTTATATACATGGACAAACAAATAAAATAAGTTTTCTAGGCTTAACTCTTTCCCAAATATTCTGCATCAGAATACATTGAAATCATCCAGGCAAAGATATGAAAGATCTCTATAAATGAAAACTTACAACCACTGACCATAGATGAAATCATTGTGACAAAAGAGAAGTTAGCAATTATTCCTTTCGTTTGCCACAATGTTTTCAAAATTTGTATCAAAATGTGTCTGAATGTGAGAAGTAATTAAGATAAAAAAAGAGATGTTTGTTAAACATTATGGCCCCCTTTGTGACTGTAACCTTTCAACAGAAGACCTCAAAATCGATAGGAGTCATCAACTTGTCATGCCTAACCGCTATCAACCAAACAAGCTTTGGTCCTCAGATGGACCGACTCATGTGTACAGCACTTATACCCACTCTTCTTCGAAAGGGGGGCATAATTATACAATGTGACTACTGCTTGTGTTCTAAAAAAATATGGGGACCATGAGAATTTTTCCAGTACAATTTCTATACAATATTATGCCAATTTGAAACACCAATACATGATTATTCAAGCCAAGAATACATAAGCAATGAACAATTGTATAGAGAAATAAGTGACGTTCAAACCCGAGTGATGAAAACATGTAATCAAGATTCTTTTCTGAATGATACTTAACTCTTTCCCTCATATAGAAGCTTTCTGAAACCTCTGCAGCAGACAGCTTTTTTAAAACAAGTAATTTCCACCTTTGTCACCATTTTTACAACTCTTTTCAACTATTGTACTTTCATTTAACCCTTTCCCTCATACGGAAATTCTGCAGCAGACGACTTCGAACGTATTCTGTCAAAAAATAGAAAATCTCCATAATTGAATGGATAACCTATGACAAAAAGTGGAAAACATTGTGGCAAAAGAAGAAATTGCACGTTTTGTGCAATTTCTTCTTTTGTCACAATGTTTTCAAAAAAAAAGCAGAGGCGTCAGAAAGCCTTTATATGAGGGAAAGGGTTAAAAAAGGAGTTTCCAAAAAAATTCAGGTATGTTTTCAAAGTCGTCTGCTGCAGATTTTTTGTATGTTGGAAGGGGGTTAAATATCTTAATTGAAGGCTAAAAATCGTCACCAAACATATGAAAAGATGAGTTCAGTCTGTATGTATGCACAGGCTGTTGAGTTCCTTTGTTGTCTGCAAAGTAGACGAGACCCATGCTCTACTTAAACCAACCTTAGCGTATTTACAACATGTATTAGTCGGATGAGAATCAGCCTATGCATTCATGCTGTCTGATACAAACTGCACAGTGTTTGCTATAAGTTTCTTTAATCAATTAACCCTTTCCCACTTATAGACACCTTTTGACGCGTATGCAGCAGATGACTTTTGAAAACATTTTGGCAAATGGAGAAATTGCTCATTATGAGCAATTTCTCCATTTGCCAGAATGTTTCAACTTTTTTAGGTAATTAAACCTTCAGTTATAAATATTTTTTTTCTTCTTCTGTGTTTTTGCCTAAATATTATCAAAGTCGTCTGCTGCAGATTTGCTGTGGAAAATGTGCAAACAATGCAGATAGATTGCATATCCAGATTAAAACTGAGCATAGCTTGATCTTGATTCACACCTGTCGTAAACACTTAAACCCTTTCCCACCTGCAGACGCATTGCTACGCAAAAGCAGCAGACGAATTTTGTTTTGAAAACCTTTGGCCACAATGTTTTCAACTTTATCTAACAATTAGGCTATCTCTTATGGAGATTTTTCAGGTTTTTGTCACTATGTTTTCAAAGTTGTCTGCTGCATATTTGATGTATGTGGGAAAGGGTTAAATGTTGTTTTCCTACAGCATCACTCACTAGCACTCTGACCAATCAAGTCTTTTTGAAATATTGCTTTACCCTTTACCTCATACAGACGCTTGTTGACACCTCTGCAGCAGACAACTTGTGAAAACCATGAGCAATTTCTTCTTTTGCCACAATGTTTTCAACTCTATCTAATAAATATACTTTCGTTTATAGAGGTTTTCAATGTTTTATCCAAGATAATTTCAAAATTGTCTGCTGTAATTCTGTTGTATGTGGGAAAGGGTTAATAGAGCCACAATTGTCCCAATCCATTACATATTATTAAAATGTAAAGGAAAACCAGTGAAATATGTTTATATATCACATTAAAAGCCCTCATTTATATTCATGTTTAATGCAATTGATCTCCTTCTTCCCTTCTTGCCAATAATGGTTGGTCTTGTAAGTGAAAGATGAAAGAAACCATAAAATATACTTCTTTACACAATTTATTAAATCGCGAGTGAAGCAGGCTGAGCAGACTGGTAATGATTTTTTCATGAACACCAAACTTCGAAATGTTAGTCATCCCTATAGCATGGTTCAACTTGCACCCGAGAAATTCAGTTGGATAGGTATGCTCAATGAGCTTTGCCCCAAATAAAAAAAATGCAAGACAAATGTTGAGCAAAAAATGACCACTATATTATAATATGTACTGTTCTATGAAAATCGTGTTAAATAATTTTTTATTGAGAAAGTAGCCATTTCTTACCAGAACAATTGGCTACTTTTTCTAAAAGGTTTTTAATTTTCATCCCATTAGTTTTTGCTGGTCTAATGTTCTACGGGAAACAGGTCCAGCTATTTTCACATTTTGTGACCAGATGTAACCCTTAGCTACAAACACACGCCTTCTGACTTATTTGCAGCAGTAGACCACTTTTGAAAACGTTTTTCCTTTTGCCACAATATTTCCCAATAATTTACCTTCATTAAATGAGATTTTCCATGATTTTGCCAAGATATCTTAAAGGTATCTGCTGAAGATTTATTGTATTTGAGAAAGGGTTAATAGTTTCACTGTTTATCTCATATGATACATCATAAGCTTTTTACACAATATTTACAAGAGTCGATTGTTGCAAGTATTTTTACAGGACCAAAGTTAACCCTTACCCACAAATAAAAAACTCTGCAGCCTGAGCAAAAATATGAAAAATATCTGTTAACCAAAGTTAAATAATTGAATAAAATTGAAAATGTTGTGGCAGAAGGAGAAATTGCTTGTTATGAGCAATTTCAGTTTGTCACAATGTCTTCAAATGTTGTCTGCTGCAAAGGCATCAGAAAGCATGTATATGAGGGAAAGGTTAAAACAGATGAGTTATTGCAATTACTGCATGGAATGTAGGCAAAGGAAGTTAGTCTCTTTCCTTATAATCTCCCTTCAATACACATATTCCTTGAATACAAAGATGT
Source organism: Serripes groenlandicus (assembly GCA_031761405.1). Taxonomy (NCBI): domain Eukaryota; kingdom Metazoa; phylum Mollusca; class Bivalvia; order Cardiida; family Cardiidae; genus Serripes; species Serripes groenlandicus. Next base: position 3,616,757 of record JASEVX010000017.1, on the reverse strand, counting down.
CCAAGCCTGTTAACTTTCGTCAGTAGACTGGACCCCTGTTCTTTCTAATCAGAGAAAATTGGTTTAAATCTAGTCCTGTTGGCATCTTACATTAACTTTGCACACACTGTTTTATACTTTTGACATTGCATATAATAATTTTTTCTCAAAATTAGACTGATCCAGTTCTGCCAGTCATAAAAGACCTGACAATTGTTAGGCACTACAAAGTTGAAGTTGAACAATCTGGCATTGTAAACAGCCCTGAAAGATGTGACACTGTTCAATCTGGCTATACAAACTGAATAAGACACACAGACTACATTTGATGACTCTGCAGTAGATGATATTTGAAAAAATTAAAGGGTAAACAATTATTTCAACTCTGTACCAAATCTATTCCACACGCTTTCTAGAAGCTATATTTATAGAGATTTTCCATTTTTTTGTCAAGATGTTTTCAAATGTGTCTGCTGAAGATTTGCTGTATGTGGGAAAAGGTTAACCCTTTCCCTCATATAGACGCTTTCTGATGCCGCTGCAGCAGACGGCTTTTTGAAAACATAGTGACAAAAGAAGAAATTGCACAAAACGTGCAATTTCTCCTTTTGCCACAATGTTTTCTACTTTAAGTCATAGGTTATCCATTCATTTATTGAGATTTTCCAGTTTTTGACAAAATATGTTCAAAGTCGTCTGCTGCAGAATTGTCGTATGAGGGAAAGGGTTAAAGGTCGACCCATCCTTTAGTTATTGATCCGGAAACAGTTTTTCTGAAAGAAAACCAACAACACAAGCAGAGCTGTTATGGCCTTCAGTAACAAAGTGAGTTTGAGAGAAAAAATTATTCATATACACGGAACATTATCACAAGTTAAACAAGGAAATAATCCTGTTTCTCGCCGGGGCCATTCCGTCGTCTGTCCAACACTTGCTGTATAAATTTCCTCAGCTCCGACACAACTAAAACCATCGAGGTGAGGGTTATTAAAAATACAAAATCTGAAATGACAGAAAACAATTTGTTCAAGCAACATGCCATAAATTATTCATCTAGTCAAAGTGAGATAAAACATTATCAATTTTAAAATTTATCAAATTTAATTGAACTGCAAAATATTTGTACAATAACAATAGCTCTAGGGAAATAAACAGAACAGAACAGAAATTTTAACTATTTACATTAAGTTTCGCACATACAGTCACTCTCTGACGCCTCTACAATAGGCGAATTTTTAAAACATTTGTGGCAAAAGATAAAAAAGCTCATGAGCAATTTCTCTTTTTGCCACAATATTTTTAACTTCATATTGTTATTTCATTGAATAGATGACATAGTTTTTCTTTTCAAAGTCATTTGCTGCAGATTTGTTGTATGTGGGCCAGATCTGATGTGGGCAAGGGTTAATCATTATAGAGCTCATGCACAAATGCAGAAATGGTTGAGACAATAAAATAATGGAAAAATAGCAATTAATTAAGTCTAATTTAAAATAGTTATATATAAATTAAATTCAACATGAAATGTTAAAATAAGTTCAAGATTGTGCGACTGTAAAAAGCTGTACACTATAAATGTAGCTTTAAACAAGAGGCCCATGAGGGCCTATGCTCTACTGGTATGGTTCTTTGCTCATTTTCAATCCAGAAAAGTAAATGGAGGCTCTTTTGTGTTCACAAGCTGTATTATAGCAATTTTTACAATTTCATGGGCCATAATCCAGTCTTGCCGGATCTGGCTGGTTTTCAAAAGGAACCAAGCTCTCATCAATATTTAACTACTATCTAAGTTTGGTGAAGATCAGATAGTAAATAGAGCCTCTATTGTGTTCACATGCTCAATTATAGCAATTTGAACAATTTCAAGGGCCATAATCCAGTCTTGCATGGGCGGATCTGGCTGGTTTTCGAAAGGAACCGAGCTCTCATGGATATCTAACTACTGTATAAGTTTGGTTGAGATACAATCAAAAGTGAAGACTGTATCGTGTTAACAAGCTCTTTTATAGCAATTTTGACCATTTCAAGGGCCATAATCCAGTCATGCATGGGCGGATCTGGCTGGTTTTCGAAAGGAACCGAGCTCTCATGGATATCTAACTACTGTTTAAGTTTGGTTGAGATACAATCAAAAGTGAAGACTGTATCGTGTTAACAAGCTCTTTTATAGCAATTTTGACCATTTCAAGGGCCATAATCCAGTCATGCATGGGCGGATCTGGCTGGTTTTCGAAAGGAACCAAGCTCTCATGGATATCTAACTACTGTATAAGTTAAGTTGAGATACAATCAAAAGTGAAGACTGTATCGTGTTAACAAGAAATTGTTTACGGACGCACGGACGGACGCACGCACGGACGACGGACAAATCGCCACGACATAACCCCTTCTGGCCTTTGGCCAGTAGAGCTAAAAATAGATAACCTGGGTCCAATTCCACCATACTTACTAAGCGTTAAGTATTAATCAAATATTGACTACATCTCGGAATATCTACATAAATGAAAATATGATTATTAAATAGCTGAAATCATCGTGACAAAAGGAGAAATTGCTCATTTTAAGCAATTTCTTCTTTTGTCCCCATGTTTTTAAAAAGCTGTCTGCTGCAGATGCATCAGAAATTGTCTATTTGAGGGAAAGGGTTAAATGCATATTTCATCAATTTTGTTTTCCTAATAAAAATGCCAAAAGATTTCATTTCTTAACAAGAATTGTTAGTCAGCAAGGTAACTATTTATGTCAACTTAGTCATTTACTTAGAAAACATTACCCCATTCATGTTTTACAAAATATAAGTGAAACAAAAATTATGAAATATGCTTTTAAGTATTTTTAAAAGTATTACTTAGCGCTGAGTAATGTTGGTGAAATTGAACCCAGGATTTCAAACCTTTCCCTAATATAGACCCTTTCTGACGCCTCTGCAGCAGACGGATTTTTTAAAACATAGTGTCAAGAAGATATTGCTCAAAACGAGCAATTTTTGTCCTTTTGCCACATTGTTTTCCACTTTTAGTCATAGGTTATCCATTCAATTATAGAGATTTTCTATTTTTTGACAAAATTTGTTCAAAGTCGTCTGCTGCAGAATTGTCGTATGAGGTAAAGGATTAAATAAATAACCAGTATTTCATATAAATAACTACAGGTAAAACCCACCTGATAGATATAATGCTTCTGTCTGAAACACTTTTTGTAACGGAGGGAAATAAATAACAAGAAGTTGTCCAATAATGGAACCACCAACAGCACCGAGAAACATCTTGTTTGTAAACAAACCAATTTGGAATACGGACTTATCCTAAAAATAGAACAGAATAAGTATCATGAATATATATGTTAACCCTTTTCCTAATATGGATGGATTTTGAAACCTTTACCAGAGGCTACATTTGAGAACTTTGTTGGAAAAAGGAGAAACTTCTCAACAAGAGGATTTTACAAACAAGCTTATGGAGGTGTTTGCTATATGAGAGTAGTGTTCATAATATGATCAAAAGATCAAGGTTAACAAAATTCTACATGTGCCATGTCATGGAAATACTGACCTTTGGAGTCATCAGCATAAATAGTATTTACAATAAAATTACATATTGATATTATTAGTTTTTTGGTACTGCCTCGGGTGCGTGAGGTAGCAAGTTTGATCCACAGTCGCGTCATACCAAAGACTTTAAAATCGTAGTAATAGACCAGTAGTACTGGTAACTTACCAAGGAAACACTGTGATTTAACCCTTTCCCTCATATAGACGCTTTCTGACGCCTCTGCAGCAGACGGCTTTTTGAAAACATAGTGACAAAAGAAGAAATTGCACAAAACGTGCAATTTCTCCATTTGACACAATGTTTTCCACTTTTTGTCATAGGTTATCCATTCAATTAAAGAGATTTTCTATGTTTTGACAAAATATGTTCAAAGTCGTCTGCTGCAGAAATGTCGTATGAGGGAAAGGGATAAATAAAAAATTGTGAAGAGTGGCGTAAAACACCAAACAACCAATATTAATTTTTGGTCAATACCTATCTACCATTAACCAGAAAGCAGATGTAAATAACAAACATGTATTTGTACATATATGTTTGTGTGTTTGTAAGATTGTATGTACAAGATGGACATTTTTAAAAAAAAAAAAAAATCCAGATTGCTTGTAGGACTAGATAGGGAAACTCTAAGGGTCGGTTTTTGTGTGACAGTTAAAATAACAAGTTGACTCATTCAAATCCCACGCCAGTGAGTCGGTCATTATACTGTCCCCACAATCCTGAGCTCTTAGAGGGGGAAGCTATTATACCATTTTTAAAGTCTTGCCGGGGATCAAAGACAACAAGAGCTGTCGGAGGACAGCGCGCTCGACTATATGCCTCTTATTCACATAAAGCACTATTTCATTATATTGCACTTAAGTACTTTTAAATTATATATACTCTATATGTAAAAGCAACTGAATAGATACATACATTTAAAAGTCAATCAAGGGCAATAACTCCATATTAAAGTTAAAAATCATGAATGAAAGGTATTAGATGTAATTATATTCCAAATATGAAAGCCCTAGCACAAGTACTTATTGAGAAAAATTAAAAATTAAAATAAAATTCCAACTTGCCCTAAAACTTTAACCACCCAAAATCATGTTTTTTAGCCCAAAAAGAAGGTCATACTCAGCATCTTCAGCATTCAATGTGAAGAAAGGTATTATATGTAATTAAATTCCAAATATCAATGTGAAGAAAGGTATTATATGTAATTAAATTCCAAATATGAAAGCCCTAGCACAAGTACTTATTGAGAAAAATTAAAAATTAAAATAAAATTCCAACTTGCCCTAAAACTTTAACCATCCAAAATCATGTTTTTTACCCCAAAAAGGTCAAACTCAACATCTTCAGCTTTCAATGTGAAGAAAGGTATTATATGTAATTAAATTCCAAATATGAAAGCCCTAGCACAAGTACTTATTGAGAACAATTAAAAATAAAAATAAAATTCCAACTTGCCCTAAAACTTTAACCACCCAAAATCATGTTTTTTACCCCAAAAAGAACGTCAAACTCAGCATCTTTAGCATTCAATGTGAAAAAAGGTATTATATGTAATTAAATTCCAAACATGAAATCCCTAGCACAAGTTATTATTGAGAAAAATTAAAAATTGAAATAAAATTCCAACTTGCCCTAAAACTTTAACCATCCAAAATCATGTTTTTTACCCCAAAAAGAAGGTCAAACTAAACATCTTCAGCATTCAATGTGAAGAAAGGTATTATATGTAATTATATTCCAAATATGAAAGCCCTAGCACAAGTACTTATTGAGAAAAAATAAAATTTAAAATAAAATTCCAACTTGCCCTAAAACTTTAACCACACAAAATCATGTTTTTTACCCCAAAAAGAAGGTCAAACTCAGCATCTTCAGCATTCAATGTGAAGAAAGGTATAAGATGTAACTATATTCCAAATATGAAAGCCCTAGCACAAATAATTATGAATGAAAATGCCAACTTGCCCTAAAACTTTAACCGGACGCCGACGCCGGGGCGAGTAGTAAAGCTCTCATATTCTTCGAATAGTCGAGCTAAAAATACACCAATCAAATAAAAGTTTACAACTAGCACTTCCCTAAATGCTAGGATAATCTGAAAACACCCCTGGTCTCTGCATTGTAACTTAAATACTGTGAAAACTATCTTCATAAAAAAAACTTACTAACTTATGTAATGTCTAAAAAGACTTTAAAAGTGTGGCTTCCCAATCTCAATTGTTATAGTCAATTAATTAATATTCATATTTTTTTTTTTTTTTTTGCCTTTTGTAAAGAGATTACTTTTTGTTAATTGTACATAATTGTTTGTTATTTACTATAGGCAAATTAGCCTGAATGTAACAAAATATGAGCCGTCCCGAAAGAAAACCAACATTATGGCCTCTGCGTTATGTATCGACCCAGATCAGTCCGCGCAGACTGATCCGGACTGACACATTCCATCACAGGGGGAAAGAGGTACAGAGTAATGATTCCTGAAACAGAAAATCTACAGGAGGCAAAGCAGAGTCCACAATGTTGATTTTATCGCGGCTCATATTGTATTGTATTGTATTGTATAGATAAATGAATATTAAACTTACATGTGACCTACAGCTTAGAGCATTAAACATATCAAAGAAGACAAAACATGTAAAAGTCATTGTAGTATCTCTTGGGGTTATTTTGTTATCACTCATCTGAAATTGAAAAAATTAAAATATCTTAATCACATATAGACAATTTCTGATGCCTCTGTAGCAGACGACTTTAGAAACATTTTGACAAATGGATAAATTGCTCATAATGAGCAATTTCTCCATTTGCCACAATGTTTTCAACCCCATTTAATATTAACACTTCCCTTTATAGAGATTTTCCTCATTTATGTTGGCATATTTTCAAAGTCATCTGCTGCATATTTGTTGTATATGGGAAAGGGTTAACTCCTATCTTGCCATGGGTAACTTAATCATCCCTTTCCCACATATAGATGTATTTTTACTTGTTTACAGCAGATGACTTTTGAAAACATTGTGACAAAACGAGAAATTGTTGATAATGAGCAAATTCTCATATTTACAATGTTAAACTGTATTTGATAAAACATAATTCCACTCATAGAGATGTTCCATTTTTTTTTTTATATAGATACAAAGATTATATATAGCATTTCTCTTTTTCCAAAATTGTTTGCTAAATTCATCTGTATCCGACAAATGGTAATGTATACTTCAATGTATGGGTTTCAATCCAGGGTTTGTGAGTTTGAACCCTAGTTCTGCCAAAAAAATAATCTGACTTTTGACAAAAGTCAATGTGGCAAGTGTCTTCCACCATTGGACTAACAATATACATGTATGTGGAAAAGCAGCCAGTTGCTTGAAAAGACTGTTGTGTGGAGAACTGCCATGAAACATATGGGTAGGTGAACTAGCCACCATGATATGACTGAAAATAAGTTGAAACTATAGTTCCCAGTGATTGAATGAATCAATCCGATAAATAGTAATGTATACTTTAACTCACCTCCCTCCAGAAAACCCATAGGGTACCAGACACAATGATGAGAGCTGATATGAGTATATTGACCATAAATGGTTTGGTAATGATCGGGTCTTTGACTTTACGCGGAGGCTGTCTTATCACATCAGCCTGCACAGGCTCCACCCCCAAACTGTAAATCAAAACATGAGAGCATGTGTTATCTGGCTAATTGATAAGGATATGATCTAATCCCCCGTTCCCACATACAACAAATATGCAACAATATCTTTGAAAACATCTAGGCTAAAATAAATCATGAAATAGTGATTATCGAATAGATGTGAAAACATTGTATTGTGGCAAAAAGTTAAATTGCTCATAAACTCATCTTTACCCTGTAGCATTTCTCTTTTTACCCAACCAAACCCTTCGTTGTGGGAACACAAAGAATCGTCTTGATAAGTCAATACTTTAAAATACCCACAACATAGGGTTTCAGGGTCAAATAAGGATTTAACAATATAAAATATGCACCTTATATAGAGTTTTGAATAATCAATAAAATATATAAATCTATGTAACCAGTATCGTCGCATATAAAAGGTCAGATGAAAACATTGCAGCCAGTAACCTTACATATAAAAGGTCATGTAATCCTTTCCCCATATATGTAGCAAATCTGCAGCAGACGACTTTGAAAAAAATTGACAAAAATATGGAAACTCTCTTCAAATGAAAGTATAGTAATTTAATAGAATTGAAAACATTGAAGCCAAAAAAGAAATTGCTCATCATGAGCAATTTCTCCTTATGCCGCTATGTTTTCAAAAGCTGTCTGCTGCAGAGGCCTCAGAAAGCGTCTGTATGTTGGAAAGGGTAACATATTTTCCATACCTTTGTGCTGGTGGTCCGTCCATTATAATATTTATCCACAGAATCTGCATGGCATTTAAAGGGTTTGGTAGTTTAAATAGAGTTGATAGGGTTATAAGTGAAAGAGCAGCTATACTCCTGTAAACAAAAGCAGAAGAACAAACATTCAACCCTTTCCCTCATATAGACGTTTTCTGATGCCTCTGCAGCAGACGGCTTTTTGAAAACATAGTGACAAAAGAAGAAATTGCTCAAAACGAGCAATTTCTCCTTTTGCCACAATGTTTTCCACTTTTAGTAATAAGTTATCCATTCAATTACAGAAATTTCCATTTTTTGACAAAATACGTTCAAAGTCGTCTGCTGCAGAATTGTTGTATGAGGGAAAGGGTTAACCCATTATCCCATTATAATTACCATAGTGACAACCTTGCAGCAGACTACATTGAAATCATCTAGGCCAAAATATGAAAAATCTCTATTATAGAAAATTTAATTAACCCTTTCCCTCATACGACAATTCTGAAGCAGAAGACTTTGAATGTACTTTGTCAAAACATAGAAAATCTCCATAATTTAATATAACCTATGACAAAAGTGGGAAACATTGTGGCAAAAGGAGAAATTGCATGTTTTGTGCAATTTCTTCTTTTGTCACTATGTTTTCAAAAAGCTGTCTGCTGCAGAGGCGTCAGAAAGCATCTATATGAGGGAAAGGGTTAATCATTGAACAGAGTTGAAAGTACTGTGACAAAAAGCGAAATTGCTTGTTTTGAGCAATTGCTCCTCAAATCACAATGTTTTCAACAATTCGTCTGAAGCAGAGGAATCAGAGAGCATCTATATTTGGGAAAGTGTTAATACATTATCCCATAGTGATAACTTTGCAGCATGCATTTTTAAACATTATGGAAACAAGATGTGTTTGTGAAACACTGATGCCCCCGAATGGCAACATCTAGGTCAAAGGTCAAGGTTGCCAGGTCAAAAATGTTGGTACTAACAGAAAGGTCATGTCACAAGGAATACACATGTGAAATATGGTAGCCGTACCTGTTATGGTTCAAAAGTAGTGGTCAAGGTTAAAGTTTTTTTCGAGAATGGCAACATCTAGGTCAAAGGTCAAGGTCGCAAGGTGAAAAATGTTGGTACTGACAGAAAGGTCATGTCACAAGATATACACATGTGAAATATGGTAGCCGTACCTGTTATGGTTCAACAGTAGTGGTCAAGGTTAAAGGTTTTTTTCGAGAATGGCAACATCTAGGTCAAAGGTCAAGGTCGCAAGGTGAAATTTTGGTACTGACAGAAAGGTCATGTCACAAGGTATACACATGTGAAATATGGTAGCCGTACCTGTTATGGTTCAAAAGTAGTCGTCAAGGTTAAAGTTTTTATCGAGAATGGCAACATCTAGGTCAAAGGTCAAGGTCGCAAGGTGAAAAATGTTGGTACTGACAGAAAGGTCATGTCACAAGGTATACACATGTGAAATATGGTAGCCTTACCTGTTATGGTTCAAAAGTAGTGGTGAAGGTTAAAAGTTTTTTTTGAGAATGGCAACATGTAGGTCAAAGGTCAAAGTCGCAAGATGAAAAATGTTGGTACTGACAGAAAGGTCATGTCACAAGGAATACACATGTGAAATATGGTAGCCGTACCTGTTATGGTTCAAAAGTAATGGCCAAGGTTAAAGTTTTTTTCGAGAATGGCAACATCTAGGTCAAAGGTGAAGGTCGCAAGGTCAAAAATGTTTGTACTGACAGAAAGGTCATGTCACAAGGTATACACATGTGAAATATGGTAGCCTTACCTGTTATGGTTCAAAAGTAGTGGTGAAGGTTAAAGTTTTTTTTGAGAATGGCAACATGTAGGTCAAAGGTCAAGGTCGCAAGGTCAAAAATGTTGGTACTGACAGAAAGGTCATGTCACAAGGAATACACATGTGAAATATGGTAGCCGTACCTGTTATGGTTCAAAAGTAATGGCCAACGTTAAAGTTTTTTTACGAGAATGGCAACATCTAGGTCAAAGGTCAAGGTCGCAAGGTCAAAAATGTTGGTACTGACAGAAAGGTCATGTCACAAGGAATACACATGTGAAATATGGTAGCCGTACCTGTTATGGTTTAAAAGTAATGGCCAAGGTTAATTTTTTTTTCGAGAATGGCAACATCTAGGTCAAAGGTCAAGGTCGCAAGGACAAAGATTTTGGTACTGACAGAAAGGTCATGTCACAAGGAATACACATGTGAAATATGGTAGCCGTACCTGTTATGGTTCTAAAGTAGTGGTCAAGGTTAAAGTTTTTTTCGTGCAGACAGACAGACGTGCAGACAGGCCAAAAACTAGATGTCCACCGAATCGGAGATTCCGGGGGCATAAAAATGAGCAAATTCTTCTGTTCCAACAATATTATTAGTTCTGTATCAAAACTGTAATCCAAATAATCAGTATGTCTCATATTTTTCTTCAAACAATCTCAAGACAGACAACTTTCAATATAAGCATATATATTATATACATGGAACATAATTATTTTAAATAAATTTAATGGAAAACATGGGGTAAAGAAAAATCGAAATCTCCAAGTATAATAATTCCCATTGGGGATTATCAGTATAAACCAGGATGATAAGTGAAATGATGTCATATATGACGTCATCCCCAACATTTCGATACGTAATCGTGTCATGAAAGCTCCATTAACACATTAACACAGCTTCTTTTATCAAAATATAACAGCAATTTTGAGAAATAGCGTAAATTGTCATTGAGCGTACTTATTATATACATGTGTAATCTATTTACCATTGAAATATTTTTTGTGAATGAGAATTATTATCCATCAAGATTTTACCCGCTTATGCACTTGTTTGCTTCACAGGTGTTAATATCACTGTGAATAGAATTACTGTCAAACCTGTGCTAAAGACCACCTTTGACTTATGGAAACTACAACATCACATATATTCTTTGTATTTTGCTATTTGAACTGTTTGTACATGATTGCAATTAAAATATTTGTTTTGTATTGTATTGTATTGGAATAGCATTTCCATGGCTATAGCAACCACACTTTTAATTTCTCAATTACTCATTTTCTGCACATTGGCCCTGCAATTATAGACCACCTGCAAACAGAGACCATATTGTTGTGTTCCCACAGGTGGTCTTTATATGCAGGTTCCACTGTATGTACAAAAGAGTTCAGTGGTAAATAAACTATACATCAGGTGAAAGGTTAACCTGATACTATATGTCTAATTGGTGAATAAGATAAAACTGTACATGTGCAGGCTGATTTAGTACTTCACTGGTCTAGAATACAATATGATTTATTATCCTTGATAATTACAATTCATTGTGGAGAAAAAGCATAACTTACGTGCTTAATTGAAATCTCACAAAGTTTCTTATATTATAAAATATGGCTTTTCCTTCTTCGATGGCACTTCTGCAAGAGATGAAATTTAAAATCAGTATTTTCGATAAGCTACAACAAAGGAAAATCGATCTGGGTTTTGCAACCAGCAGAGTCAGATATGTGTTCACCTCCATGCAGTCTGATCAAGTTCTTCTTCTCTATCTGTAATTTAACCTTTTCCCACATTCAACAAATTGGCAACAGTCGAAAACATCTAGTAAAAAATATGGAGACTCTCTTAAAATGAAAGAATAATTATTGAACAAAGTTAAAAACATTGTGACAGAAGGTGAAATTGCTCAATATGAACAATTTCACCTTTTGCCACAATGTTTTCAAAAATTATCTGCTGCAGAGGCGTCATAAAGCGTCTGTATGTTGGAAAGGACTAAAGGAATTGTTCATTACAAATCTTTTGCGAGTCACAATTTTCAACCACTGAAAACCATTCAATTTATTTCTAATCTAAGCAAAATATGGCGATTGTATTATTAACTAGTATTTGCATTTTGTATAGATATTTCATTTTATGGATCTGGATAGGTGCAAACATATCCTTACTTAGTCAAGTCTTTCAGGCAGCATATTACAATAAAAGATTACGAATATATCACTTCCCATTACCGGTATACAGATAATTATCAGTTAAAGACAGTGTTTTACAACAAGGCGCAAATTCGTTTTGGTTTCACAGGCTGCAAATTCCCTTTGTTTCTGTGACTGTTTTAGTTGGAATGAAACAAAGTCATTGGTTTTATTTATTATTTTTATTCATTTCTTAAAATTTTCTTTTCAAACATGGGATAATTTTTGGTTCCTATTCGGATTCTGTCTCGTACCCTATTCACTGTATAGAATGGTATTCTGGATTTAATCAAACAAAATAATGTAATTGTCTTCAGAACACCAATAGTTGGTTGGTTTTTGCAGGATGCTAATTCCCTTAGTTGTTTTTTGCAGTGCATGTTTTAAGTTACATTACAACAGCTCATAATGAACCAATTCTCCACTATTTCCCACAATGTTTTCAACTGTTCAGTAATTTTACTTTCATCATTTTAACACAACTGTAGCAGACGACATATGAAAACATTGTGGGAAAAGGAGAAATTACTCATATTGAGCAAATTCTTAATGTCCCCACAATGTTTTCAACTCTTCGATAATTTTACTTTCATCTTCAGACATTTTTCACATGTTTTGACTAGATATTTTCAATGTTGTATCCCTGCAGATTTGTTATATGTGGGAGTGGTCTAAATTTCCTTACCAAGATATGGATTAAAGTACTTACAGTGTCACAGAGAAATCATCATCAACAAGAATCATGTCAGCAGCTTCTTTCGAGACGTCTGTGCCTGTTTTTCCCATGCATATACCAATATCAGCTGCTTTAAGGGCCACAGCATCATTGACACCATCTCCTGTCATACCAACCACTAGTCCATTCATTTGTAATGCCTGAAGGGAATAATCACCCAGAGACATAAATAGGGAGGGGTTATCGGTTGATTCATCGCTAAATATCCTATCAAACGCTATGTTGTGGGTATTCAAAAGAAATGTTTCACCGAGATGATCTTTCTGAGCACCCACATCAGGTTAGGAGGTCAAATCAGGATTTTTAAAACAGGTTACGAAGAAAGTGTGAAATGCAACAAGTTTGTCTTATGATCTGTGTCTCACGTAACCTTGACCTTTGACCTCCTGACCCTAAAATCATTCAGACGCATCTTCTCATAATTAATGGGGAATAGTCATGCCAAGTTTGATAATCTTCATTGGTAGGGTTTTCATTTAATCATGGCAAAAACATGTTGTACATGCATACAGCCACACACACACACACTTTTTCAAAATCCATCTGTTGCAAAGGTTTTAAATGTCTTCTGAGCCAGCAATAAGGTGGAGAGAACATGTCTGTCCTATTAGCCCTTTCACATATACAACAGATCTTCAGCAGACGACTTGGAAAAGTAGTAGGTAAAGATATGGAAAGCATCTCTAAATGAAAGTTAAATTATTTAATAGTGTAAAGCGTTGTTGCAAGAAGGATAACTTGCTCATTATAAGCAATTTCTTTATTTGCAAAAATGATTTTAAAAATCTTCTGGATCTGCAAAACAGCCTGCAGCATATGCATCAAAATGCGTCTGCTAGTAGACATGGATAAAGACAGCTTATAGAACAAACCCTGTTTGTATATTTCAATTAACCCTTTCCCTCATACGAACAATTCTGCAGCAGATGACTTTAAACATATTTTGTCAAACAATAGAAAATCTCTATAATTGAATGGATAACCTACGACTAAAAGTGGAAAACAGTGTGGCAAAAGGAGAAATTGCTCATCTGAGCAATTTCTTCCTTTGTCACTATGTTTTCAAAAAGACAAAAAAAAAAAGGAATCCCTAAGTGCCTACCATGCTACGCAGGGTGACTCAATAAAGCAAGTACTCACTTTTACAATTTTCACTTTATGCCTAGGTGACACCCTGTAGAATATAGCAACATTACTTATTCTCGTTTTCAGTTCTGCCAGCTCCAAACATTCTATTTCATCCCCAGACATACAGGAACTACCTTGTGGGAACAAGCCCAGTCTGGCCCCTGTAAGAGATATCAAACCAGACATTAACTCTTTCCCCACATTCAACAAATCTGCAGTAGATGACTTATCTTGGCAAAAATATGAAAATCTCTGTAAATGAAAGTATAATAATTCAATCGAGTTAAAAAGCATAACGTCATTATGAGCAATTTTTCCTTTTGTTACAATGTTTTCAAAAGGCGTCTACTGCAGAAAGTTCGAAATAAGACTAAAAGAGGGAAAGGGTAAACTATTTCCTACATGCTGATGCATTTCTGATGTAAGCTTCAACTGGTGACTGACTATTGAAAACTTTGTGGCAAAAGGAGAAATTTCTCATTATGAAGAAATTTAAACTAAAACTATTGAAGCACATATAATTGGAAGTTTAATGACGATACAGTGCTGAAAACATTGTGGTAAATTGAAATTGTGCACCTTTTCTGCATGAGGCAAAAAGTGTAATAGAATTATTTTGAAAGAGTTTAAAACATTTGGGATATGGAGAAATTACTAATTTCGTTTTCTAAGGTTGTCTTCAGCTGCAGATGCATCAAAATGTTGCCATATCGGGAATTTTATTAAAAATTTAATACAGAGCTCTAGATAACGGGTATTTTTCATGTTCTAAAATCCTTATTTGAACATTCAACCCCTATGTTGTGGGTACTCAAAAGAATCGTCTCACTGAGACGATTCTTTTGAGTACCCACAACACAGGATTTGGTTGAGTAATAAGAGAAATATTGTGGGGAAAAGACCTGTTCACTCCCTCTTATCAAGTCCTCTGTGTTAAAACAGTACTAAAATTTGATCATTGCAACAGTACACCTATCCTTGATCCCTTGTATGACTAACCAGTACTAGACTAAGAAATGAGCCGTCCCACGAGAAAACAAACATTGCGTATAGTGTCAACCCGGATCAGCCTAAGCACAGGCTAACCCGGACAGACACTTTACGCCTCTGTGGATTTTCTGTTTCAGGAATCATTACTCTCGATGCCTCTATATCCCTGAGACGGACTGTGCGGATTGATCTGGGTTGATACATAACGCGAAGTCCATAATGACATGACCATCAAACGACGTATCGAAACCAGGAAACATGGTCACAGCAGATTCATCTTTATCGGGTAAAAGGTTAAAGTCATTATGAACATTCAATTACCTATAGTTCTGGCTGTTGTCTCAGCATCCCCTGTCACCATTTTTACAGACACGCCCCCTTGTATAAGGTTCTGAATGGCCTCCTTGATCCCTGGGCGTGGAGGATCCAGTATTCCCACCATACCCACATATACCATGTCAGACAAGTCTGGTCCATAGGCCATAGCTAACACTATAATGAAAAGGTTTAATTCATAATTAACTTGCATTGGTCAAAAGCGAGTTTCCTTCATGTCTCAAACAAGTATCCAGAATCTTTAACCAAATATATCAAAGCAATAATGATACAGACAACAGAGTATTAAGCGTCACCGTACCAAAGCAGACGACAATCAAACTGCCAAGGGCAAAGACTGTATAAGTTTCAGAGATGGAAAAACATTTTCCACTTTCAACAAGCAAATATTTACCTCAAGACCATGTATCCGTTATAAATGCAATTTTCCCGTCCTGAACAAACGACATCATTTTTTCAGTTTGACATCAGATTATCATGTATAAAAGATATGCTTAATTGGTACCATTTTCATTTTCAGCTTGGTTGTTTTGATTTAATTGAAAATTACATAATTTGTTTAATTTGAAGATTCACTAACATTTCATCAGCAAAATGTTTGCAGTCGGTGATTTGCGCTTTTTTTAGTATATTTTAGTCATTTCACAGCAATTATTCACCTCCTCCTGCCTTGCTTAGAGGTTTTCTGCACCAGACACCACAATGTGTTTACTGCGCCATCACACACTGGGCTATTATGGTATTACTTTTAATCTTGACTTTAACCCTTTCCCTCATACGACAATTCTGCAGCAGATGACTTTGAACGTATTTTGTCAAAACATAGAAAAACTCCATAATTGAATGGATAACCTATGACAAAAAATGGAAAATATTGTGGCAAAAGGAGAATTTGCACGTTTTGTGCAATTTCTTCTTTTGTCACCATGTTTTTAAAAAGCCGTCTGCTGCAGAGGCATCAGAAAGCGTCTATATGAGGGAAAGGGTGAAATTGACAATGGAGCAATAGGGCAAAAGCAGAAAATTTCGTCCAAATACGCTTTCGCTACACTTCTTAATTTTTGCTGCATTTTGCAGGAATGTTAGTCCTTGTCAGGTAAAGAATTCAAGAATTCATCATGCATTCAAAATTTTCTTTATCAGGGAAAAGATTAATTGATACCTTAGTCTTCAGGAAACATTTGAAGCAGAAGTCTCTGAAAACACCCAGGGCAAAAATATAGTTAATTCAATATATAATTATTTAATTAAAATGATGAGATATTTCTTATTCCCCAATATTTTTTAAAAAGACGTTTTCTGTAAATGCTTTCATATTCGTCTGCTTGTTGGAAAGAGTATATACATACATACCTCTTAATCCAGCAGTGCCCATTCTATAAGCCTCCAACTTGTACACCTTTTTTTGTTCTTCTCCTAGAGGCAGTGTGGACCCATCACTGTAAAACTTTGTACATTTCTGCATAACCCTTTCAAGAGCCCCTTTCAAGAAATATATCATTTCTTTACTCTGAAAAGGAAGGGTATTGTTTATTTCAATTCAATCGATTGGGATGTTAAAGCCATTTTCAACATTCTTCAGTTATAGGAAGTACTAATGATACACAAATCTTTCAACAATGTTTTTTGTTTTATTTTAATTAAGTTATTCTAAAATATCACATCATATCAGTGTTTAATCTTTTCTTTCATAAACAAGACTGGTGACACCTCTGCATCAGAAAATTATTGGAATAGTAGGATGGAGAAATTGTCCTTAATGAAAAAATTCTCTATTCCCCATAATAATTTCAAACTGTATCAACATTTTGCTGAAATATTCTTATATGCCTTGAAAGCAGAGAGAAAATGGGATATGATGTAAATTGTGAACGGAAACCTGTACCTGACCATATCTAGGTGTACATCGTACAGACATGTATTTATTCTCAGAACTGAACGGTGTCTCTTCAACTCTAATGTACAGATGTTGTAAATTATGTATATTCATCTGAAAGAAGCAAATAAAAGACGATGTTAGTGCTGATTAAACGGACCTTATCTGTTAAACAAGCAATCTCGCTGAATCCAGCAAGATAATTAATAATTGTACAATAGATTCAAATTACTTTTAATCTGCCTTGAGCCTCTACAGCAAATGACTTTTGAAAAAATTATTCATTTTATTGGATCCGATCCTTTGACTCCTAATTTCTATCCAAAATTGTTAATCCGGAAGATTTGCAATCCAGACTTTTTCTCTGGTAACCAAAGTGTCCGGATTAACGAGGATCAACTGTACTTACATATACAGAGTTTACATATTTTTGGCTAGAAGTGTTCAGTCATCTGTTACATAACTGTTTTATTGTGGGAAAGGGTTCATCATTATCCAGCTGAATTCCTG
Organism: Serripes groenlandicus; assembly: GCA_031761405.1. Taxonomy (NCBI): domain Eukaryota; kingdom Metazoa; phylum Mollusca; class Bivalvia; order Cardiida; family Cardiidae; genus Serripes; species Serripes groenlandicus. Next base: position 3,599,302 of record JASEVX010000017.1, on the reverse strand, counting down.
CAACTGGTATCTCCACCCTTTGATATTTTTCAACAAGTTCCCACATATTTATGGACTTTCTAAGCAATGAGAAGATAACCAGTGAACAATGTTTGCAATTGCAGTTGTAAACTGCTGCTGCTAAGATTACAGAAAAAAATAGCCCAAAAATTAACAATACCTACCTTTATTGCACATGTTAACAAAGCGCCCTCTGTTGGTGTACCGTGTACTCCACCCTGGTGGAGTTCTGCGTTGTTACAAATACATCCTACTTCAACCACTTTACTGAGAGATGGATGCGATTGAGAATCTATGACGTTCCCATTGCATATAACCTCACCATGAGCCAAATACCCAACACCAGTCACCTGGAAATAATGGTGAATTAGTTGATGGGTTTGAATGGAGTTTTACGCCATGTTAAACCTTACCACATGCATCAAATCTGCAGTAGACGGCTTCGAAAATATCTAGAACAACAAGAACGCCGCAAGCAAACGCCAGTTTCCTTTTTTCAATGCCGCAAGCAAAGTTCTAAGTCGAAAAGGGGGCATTTCTGAATAACTATTAGAGCCAGAGTTATGTGACTTGATAAAGACATGCCTATTGTTCCTTGAAACATGTGTACCAAGTTTCATATGAAAATTTTGACAACACCAAGGGTATCACAAACTTCTTTTCTTTGAAAAAGAGACGAGCTAAAAATGAAATAAAAATCCACAAATGAAAATATATTTGAAAACATTGTGACAAAAGGAGAAAATGCTCAATATGGGCAATTTCATAATTTGCTAGAATGTTTTTTAAAAGTGTTCACATATGGGAAAGGGTTAACAGTATTTCATTTACATTATGGCATTTCTTGGGTCGTCAGATTTGTTGTATGTGGGAATGAGGGTTAAAGTTAATTACCTCGGCACAGGCCCCGTCGGAGGAGTATATGGTTGTGACTGTCATCTCGTTTTTGGTGAGGGTACCCGTCTTGTCCGAACATATGACATTGGCACAACCTGTAGAATGGAGAAGACACCATCAATATCTGTATCTCAACATTTAATTAATTTTTGTCAATAATTTTTACCTTATTTGTCTTATATACTTATGTAATGTCCGGTAACAAGTATATCCTTGCTCGTACATAACAATTCTGAAGCCAATGACTTTTAAAACATTCAGACAAAAACATGGGAAACCTTTCTGAATAAAACTTAAAGTATGAAATTTGTATTGATTGAAAACATTCTGGCAAAAGGAGAAATGTCTCACATAACATATAAGAAGCTACTTAACACTTACCCAAAGTTTCAACTATAGGTAATTTCTTCACAATTGCTTTCCTCTTTGCCATTCTCATGACTCCTAGGGCCAGAGTCACCGTCACAACAATCGGTAATCCCTCAGGTATGGCAGCTACAGCCAGGCTGAAATAGCAAGTAAACCCCAACATACAACAAACGTCTCTTTAGCCCTTTCCCACATAGAACGAGTCTGCAGCAGCCAACTCTGAGAAAAATCTCGATTAACCCTTTCCCTCATATAGACGCTTTCTGACGCCTCTGCAGCAGACGGCTTTTTGAAAACATAGTGACAAAAGAAGAAATTGCACAAAACGTGCAATTTCTCCTTTTGCCACAATGTTTTCCACTTTTTGTCATAGGTTATCCATTCAATTATGGAGATTTTCTATGTTTTGACAAAATACATTCAAAGTCGTTTGCTGCAGATTTGTCGTATGAGGGAAAGGGTTAAAATGTGGAAAATCTTTAAAAATGAAAGCTTTATAGTTAAAAGAAGTTGAAAACATTGTGACAAAAAAGTTTGAGCAATTTCTCCTTTTACCGCAATGGTTTCAAAATTCCTGCTGCAGAGGCACCGGAAAGCATCTGCTTGTGGGAAAGGGGTAATAAACCATATAATTAATAAAAAATTAAATGTTTGAAATAATGTTTTCAAAAGTCTTGTGCTGCTCAAGTGTCAAAATGGGTCTACATGTTAGAAAGGAACAACCCATCAGCTTCATTATTCTTTTCATGTCTCTAAATACATGTACCTTTATTTTTATTATCAACATTAAAAGTAAAATACTTTTATTACCATTTACTCTAATGATATCTAAAAAGATTTTTCGCAGATCAGTTAATTTTCTTATGGATGATTCCATGAACAAAATAATACATTATAAAAGATAGAATGTACAAAACTCACTGCCTACCACCAACTCATGCAACTCATTGCATATTTCACAAGTAGGCATTTATAATGATCAGGAATTTTCCCAAAGTTTTCTATTTAAAAGTCCTGTTTCAAGTAAAACATCCTACCAGTATTAAAGTATAGCAGCAAAGCTAAAAATACTGTTTTCTGTACTTTTATCGGTGAAATTGACATTAAATTTTGTTCAGACTTTTCAATTGATCCTGCAGTTATTTGGAATTTGGAAGAATTTATGATCTCAGTGTAAGTCTTCAGGGTTAATGTTTCAGAAGTTCAAAATCCATTTGATCAGGTAAATGGTTCTAAAATAAACTGAAAACCTACCTCACCCCGACTGTAAACATGTCTAGAATGTTTCTACCATTGAACCATCCAAGGAACACTATACAACCAATGATGACGAAGGAATAGAATGATAGTTGTTTTCCAAGAGTGTCCATGCTTTTCTGCAATGGTGTTTTTGGGGGCTAAAAAATAATTAAAGCAAGTGAATTAATTGCAGCATACAGTTTAGTTTAACCCTTTCCCACTAACAGACTCATTATGACTCATCAGCAGCAGTTAACTTTTGAAAACATCGCGGCAAACAAGAGAAATTGCTCATACAAGCAATTTCTTCTTTTGCCAAGATGATTTCAACTCTATTCAATAATCAAACTTGTATTAACCCATTCCCCCATACAAAAATTTTGCAGCAGACGATTTTGAACATATTTTGTCAAAAAATAGAAAATCTCTGTACTTGAATGGATAACCTAGGACTAAAAGTGGAAAACATTGTGGCAAAAGGAGAAATTGCTCATTTTGAGCAATTTCATCGTTTGTCACTATGTTTCCAAAAGGCTGTCTACTGCAGAGGCGTGAAAGCGTCTATATGAGGGAAAGGGTTAATAGAGATTTTTCTTGTGCTGCTGATTTCTCGTATAAGGGTTAATAGATATTATTTCAGAGCTTGAGACATGTCAAACTCTTAACCCATTCCCACATAAAACATAACTACAGCTGTCTACCTTGAAAACATCCAATCAAAAACATGATTGTATCAAAGTATAATCATTGAACATGGTTGAAAATATTGTGGCAAAAGGAGAAAATGATCATCATGATCAATTTCTCCTTTCGCCACAATGCTTTCAAAAGAACTTTGCCGCAGATGCAAGTGAGAAAGCGTTAAATAAAAAATTTCACTACACAAACAAACAAGAAAAGGAATAAAACACAAATCTTACTTCTTCTGACTGCATCATTTTAAATATCTCCCCAAATTCAGAATTTTCACCGATACCTATCACAATGCCCTGAAATATCAAATACATGTAGGTACAAATTCAAAATAACAAATGTACAGTTTTCAGGCGAGACAATATCTATTTTCATCTATTATATTTAAGCTTTGAAGTGATTCAATTTGGAGAATTATTGTCAATCAAAGATTGAATTAAAGCATGATGACTAAATAACAAGACCAGTTGCCTATGAATCTGACAGTGTTATTTATTCTTCATGCAATAGTTAAATTAACAATATAAGATAATTCTTATAAATTCACTGTTAAGCTATTGAGTTAAAATTTTACAGTTATAGTAGGCATCTTAACCCTTTCCCTCATACGACAATTCTGCAGCAAACGACTTTGAACATATTTTAGCAAAAAAATGGAATATCTCTATAATTGAATGGATAACCTATGATTAAAAGTGGAAAACATTGTGGCAAAAGGAGAAATTGCTTGTTCTGAGCAATTTCTTCTTTTGTCACTATGTTTTCAAAAAGCCGTCTGCTGCAGAGGCGTCAGAAAGCGTCTATATGAGGGAAAGGGTTAACCAAGATGTGTTCAAAGTTGTCGGCTCAAGATTTCCTGTATCACAGTATGTGGGAAAGTGTTCAATTAATATGCTAACAGAACTTAGAATAGTCAAAACAGGGATTATATTAAACAAGCATGATTCTTCAACATAGAAACATATCTGTATATTGTTAATTTGTGTCTCAACCCTTTCCCACATACAAAAAATCTGCAACAGAGGATTTTGAGGCAAAACATATAAGTATAAAGTTTAATCAGTGAATAGAGTTTAAAGCATTATGGTTAAATGAGAAATTGATCATTATGAGCAATTCCTCATTTTGTTTGATTTTTTCAAACGTCAACTCATGTGTGAAAGGTAGGGTTAATCATGTCATTCATGATAATGTTACCTGCTATAACATATATTTAAACCCAGTAATGTTTTTTTTGCACACATTTTCAGCCCTAAAAATGAAATATTAATACAAATTCTTCTCGAATGGCAGTTTTAAAATTTGCTATGGTTTCGCCTAGTTTTGACCTGAGGTAATAATTGAAATGGTTTTCACTGTTTAAATGGCGAGACAGTTCCTTTTAAACCTATGTAGTGGGCACTCAATAGATGATTCTGTTGAGTACCCACAACTTAGGATTGGATAGGTAATAAAAGAGGTACTGTTGGGAAATGAATGGTTTATGTAGGCCTCTGATTCATAGATACAAAATGCAAATTAGATGATGTATTTTAGCCAATCAAATAAATCGATATGTTATGTCCGATACACTGGATTGCCAAACGCGGTTTCTGCATAAATCACAAACATAAGTCATGTGAAGCATGAGAACCAGGAAGTTTTTAACGAAGAATTGTTGGTTTGTTTGTGATGCATTACAATTGGCGTGGCATAAAATATAATCTCAGATTTATGAATTCAAATTACCCTTTACGCAAAACTTACCTGACCTCTACCAGAGGATACCGAAGTTCCCATGAAGGCGATGTTGTTTTTATCCGTCACTCCGCTGTTGACAGCCAACGTCTCCGCTACAGTAGCAACAGTTTTTGATCTCGGGAGAGGCTCGCCAGTGAAACTCGACTCATCAATTGATAAACCTACAGCCTGTCACCAAAAAAAATGGATAATTCCTCCTTTCACCATAATGTTTCCAACTCATCTATTTCAGAATTGTACTTTCAGGTGTCCTGGTGTTGCATTTATTACTTCAGAGATTTTTAACTCCTTTCCCACATGCAACAGATCAGGAGCAGACCACTTTGAAAAGATCAAAGTCAAAAGTATCTTTATTCTCTATAGGGGAAAGTTCCTTTGAATATCCATCATTCAAAGGAGTTGAAACATTGGGGCTAAAGGAGAAATTGCTCAATACTTTTTACTTCTGCCATAATATTTTCAAACATCATCTCATGCAAAGATGTTAAAATATTTTGTAGGTGGGTAAGGGTTAAAGCAGACAAGCGCAACCCTTTCCCTCATACGACAATTCTGCAGCCGACGACTTTGAACGTATTTTGTCAAAACATAGAAAATCTCCATAATTGAATGGATAACCTATGACAAAAAGTGGAAAACATTGTGGCAAAAGGAGAAATTGCACGTTTTGGGCAATTTCTTCTTTTGTCACTTTCTTTGTTTTCAAAAAGCTGTCTGCTGCAGAGGCGTCAGAAAGCGTCTATATGAGGGAAAGGATTAATGGTAAAGCTTTTCCGCAAAACCGTTCTGTGACCATCAGAGCCATACTGTTTTTGGACATGAACAACTACCCTAGTCTATGATCATAAATCTATCTTTAGTTTGTTTTGTTTTATTGGGGTTTTATGCCGCTTTCAACATTATTTCAGTGATATTACGGCGACAGTTCACTCATTCTTGATCCCTGGGTAAACAAAAATCTATCTTTAGTAAATACAATTCATTGTTCACCCTTTCCCACAAAAGACAAATCTGCAGCAGACAACTTTGAAAATATCTATCTATTATATATGAAAGAAAGTAGAATTCCATATTGTGCACTGCTGCTGCACTGTCTGTACAACTTTTAAAGATTGAAAAAGCTTGTTGCCAAGATCTTCCCCCAAAGTTTCATGAGAAGATGTCTGTAACTTTTTTTCTAATTGTATACAGACGGACGCAATGTCATGACTATAGCTTTACTGGCGCATTGTACCAGTAAAGCTAACAATGCATTAAAACAAACAGTTACCGTAAATACTCAGTTATAAGACGCATTTTTTTACCTTAAAATTTGTAGGTGCAGTGCGTCTTATAAGTGTATCAATCAAAATTTCAGGAAAAAAATACCCACCGAGGTACCTATCTTCAAAAGCTGTCATTTATATAAAGAGCTGATTTAACAGAATAATTCAAGTTTGATTGAAATAATAATATAAACATATTGAATTGATTTGTTTAGAAACCGAACAGAAGAAAAAATATAATTATGAATTTATACTCTTTTGTCTTTATTGGTTTTTTTTTAGCAGGATCGGAAGCCCTTTTGATTTTTGTGAAAATATAAATTGCAGTGCAAGTCGAGATTAAATAATTGCCTAAATCGCTAATCTCTCCTAAGGCTATATTTTACATGCGACAAACAGTTTTAGGGCTAATGCAAGTCGGTTGTAACTACAGCCTGTTCCAGGGGAAATTACAACCGTTAGCATATAACCATCAAGTTGGAGGTACCTCACTGTAAACTGTGTAGACAGTACAGTCACTATCACGTTTTGTAACTTTAAATGCAGATGTAGCAGACAGTGTTGGAAAACTTTGTGAGAAAAAGAGAAGCTGCTTTTTATCAGCGATGCATCCTTTCCTTACATTTTTTTATCTAGTTTCAAAGCTGTTAAACAAAGGAAAAATAAATACCATACCCTTTAAAATCCTTTTCAATTCAAAGTTAATTTATCCAATTTAAAGAAAATGTAGTAATTACTCCTTTTTTTAAGAAATCTGCTGCAGATGCGTCAAAATGCAAGAGTGAAATCTATATTTTCCCCAACAAATGAGATACGTCATAAAAAAGAGTATGTGCAGTAGCTTAGTAGGCTAATAGGATCGTAAATTTAACACTAATTTATATGGGTGTATTTCATTTGTCGCGGCTCAATCTTTCAGCTGGTAAATAGTGTCGTCATTTTCTTGTCATTTTCTTTTGAAGTTTACCGAATTCTCAGTGCCCTGTTGCATTATGTAATCTTTTCACAAGAGTTTTACATGCGACAAACAGTTTAAGGGCTAATGCAAGTCGGTTGTAACTACAGCCTGTTCCAGGAGAAATTACAACCGTTTGCATATAACCATCGAGTCCAAACTATAAATGAGTGACTTCTTTTCCATAGACCTTTAAAACCCTTGTAACTCATAACATATCTTCACCCCTCTGTGAATTACACACTTTTAATAGACTTCGTCAATACAATAACTTTTGACGCATTTGCAGCAGACAGCTTTTGAAAATATTGTCAGAAAAGGAGAAACATGTATTGTCCTAATTATTTCATGCATCACGCACATAATTGTATTAATGCTATCAAACTCCTGTGTTTGTTTTACTTTTGACTATAAATCATTTTTAGAAAAAATGTCAGAAAAGGAAAAACATGTAATGTCCTATTTACTAATTATTTTTATGAAAACATTGAAAGGATTAATTGGACAAATGTGTCTTAAGGATTGATTGCATGGTAGATATTGACAGACAGCCCAAAAGCGTGAAAAACACCGACATCGACAAAACCCTTTGTTCCGAGTTTCGCTCTTTTATTTTTATAGGTTAAAACAAATATTAAGAAATTTGGACTAGTAAGTTTATTCGGCTTATTTGGATTTATAAAATCAGGTTTGTGCATTATTTATATTAATGTATCATTATCTAGTTTTACATCGAGAACCATGTTATATAGAAATATTTGTCGTATTTGTTTGGACATGAATCTTTTTTGAAATTGTATTTTTGAAGGGGGCTGTTGAAAAAAAAATCAGAAATCTGACTGCGTCTTATTAGAGATAACAGCATAACATTTTTAGAACTCAAAGTAGGGGGAGCATCTTATAGTAGAGAGTGACTTAGAACCGAGCTTTTACTGTACTTAAAAAATAGCAATTCCGTTTATCTTACCTGTACTAGTCGAATATCAGCTGGTACCCTGTCTCCTACAGTCAGCTCTACCAAGTCTCCAGGAACCAAATCTCTTGCCAAAAACTGTTCTAACTTCCCATTTCTTCGGCTGCAAGTAAATATATTTTTTAAATGCTTTCACTTTCCTTTCGTAATGTGCATTTTCCAAATTTGCAAAAGGTCAAGTTACCAAGTTTGGTTATTAGCAAAACACTCAATTGCAAAGAGGATGTATCTGTACACAAGGTTTAGATGACTTTGAAGACATGAAGACATAGTAACACAAACCTGAACAAATCTCTATAAAAGAAAGCTGAATTGTTAAATAAAGTTGAAAACATTGCTTATGAAATTGCTTATCATGAGTAATTCCACCTTTGGCCACAATGTTTCCAAAATTGTCTGCTGCTATTGTGTCAAAATTGTCTGGTGCTATTGTGTCAAAATTGTCTGGTGCTATTGTGTCAAAATTGTCTGGTGCTATTGTGTCAAAATTGTCTGGTGCTATTGTGTCAAAATTGTCTGGTGCTATTGTGTCAAAATTGTCTGGTGCTATTGTGTCAAAATTGTCTGGTGCTATTGTGTCAAAATTGTCTGGTGCTATTGTGTCAAAATTGTCTGGTGCTATTGTGTCAAAATTGTCTGGTGCTATTGTGTCAAAATTGTCTGGTGCTATTGTGTCAAAATTGTCTGGTGCTATTGTGTCAAAATTGTCTGGTGCTATTGTGTCAAAATTGTCTGGTGCTATTGTGTCAAAATTGTCTGGTGCTATTGTGTCAAAATTGTCTGGTGCTATTGTGTCAAAATTGTCTGGTGCTATTGTGTCAAAATGCATCTGCAGGTGGGAAAGGAGTGAAAGAGATTCAGCCTATAAGAGATTTTTTACAATTTGGGTCAAAGGTCAATGTCACAGTTTGATTGATTTGGATTTAACACAGTTTTCAACAATTCTTCAGTCATATCACATATGTGTTTCCTGATTTTCTCTCACCAGTAATCCACAAAAGAAACTATAAAAGCAACTGGCCGAGCCTGGTTTTGAACCCACAACCCCTGAATTGACAGCCTGCATCACTACCGACTGAGCTACAGGGAACTCTGTTTCCAGAGAGTTATCAATTTATAAGATGCAAGTCTTAGTCTAGAAAAGTTTGTTTGGACTGAGTTAACCCTTTACCACATATAGACACTTTCTGATGATTCTGTAGCAGACTTGTGTGACAACTCTATTCAATAATTATACTATCAATTATAGAAATAATCACCTTTTTGTCAAGATGATTTCTAACTCGCCTGCAGCAGATTTTTGTAAGGAGGGGAAGGGTTAAACTGGAAGGACAGATGAAATGTGGTGGAGGACTAGTTAGAGCTAAACATTGAGCACCAATATATAACCAATTACTTTTTCCGACATGTATACGCATTTTGATACATCTGCATCAAACTGCTTTTGTAAACATTGTGGATAAAGAATAAATTCCTCAAATAAACAATTTCCTGTTTTGGTTGTTGGTATTCAAAACAAAGGTTTGAACCCTTTCCCACAATCAGACTATTTCTTATGCCTATTTGGCAGACAACTTTTGAAAAAAAATTGTCAAAAGGAAAAATTGGTCAAACTGGGCATTTTTTACTCTTGCAACTATATTTATAAATTTTTTCAGTAAGTATACCTTCATTTATAGACACTTTTCATACTTTTACCTGGGAATTTTCAAATCGGTATTTTACCAAGGAAACTCCATGATATAAGTGAAATACAATTACAGTTGAAAGCAACATCATTTAAACAGACAGATCTAGGTCTCTTAAGTTAACTGATATTGTTTATTTTTATTTTTCTTACCAATGACATTTTGGTGGTACAAGCTGTTTCAGCGCCTCCAATGACTTTTCTGATCTGTATTCCTGGAGAAAAGATTCAACGATATGACAAATTATTTACATGATATTTTTTAGTGATATGCAATGGGCACGACCAAAGGGAAAAACATCAGGATAATATGAACAGAAGTATTATTAATTAATAATGATACATAAGTTGTTCATTTCTTATTTATTACCCTTTTTCTAACATTTTTAACCCTTTTCCTCATATAGACGCTTGTGAAATTTCTCCTTTTGCCACAATGCTTTCCACTTTTTGTCATAGGTTATCCATTCAATTAGGAGATTTTCTATTTTTTGACAAAATATGTTCAAAGTCGTCTGCTGCAGAATTGCCGTATGAGGGAAAGGGTTAACAGAAATGATCTCATACAAAGGTCTCAAAGGTCCTCTTTATAGGGTAAATCAGTGGTAATGATATCCCTGCAACCTGGGGTGTCAAGAAGTTGGTATGAAATATCGTCCAACATGATTTTAAATCACATCATTTACATTTATCTTAATTTTGAAAATGGATAATAAATATTCACTTACTTGGACAAATGCCACAGTGGAGACAATCACAATAGCCTGAAAATAATGTAAAAACAATCATTTAATCCTTTCACACATATAGAAGCTTTCTGACACCTGTACAGCAGACAACTTTTGAAAACATTGTGACAAAAGAAGAAATTGCTCAAAATATTGCAAATGTTATCAGCTCTTTTCAATGATTACACTTTAATTTATACTTTATAGTTTTACCTAGATGTTTACAAAGTCGTCTGCTGCAGAAATGCTGTATGTGGGAAAGGGTTAATATTATTTTATCAGTGAAAAATATGTAAACTCTATCCGACATACAAACAAGAGGCCCAAGAGGGCCATAACGCAAAATATAAAATCTCCAAACCGCCTCGCCCCCATGTTTTTTACCAATCAACATGGCTTGAAGGAATCTCGTAGAGTGTCACCCAAGGAAATTTCTGCAAAACTATTTGAAAATCGGCAAAACTTTGGGAGGAGAAGATCTTCGAAGGTTTTCATTAAAGCCCATATGAGGCTAACTGCCCAGCCCCCCTGGCAGCCATACTTTAAGACCAATCAATATGGCTTGGTTGAATCTTATAGAGTCAACCAAGGAACATTTCTACAAAATTATTTGAAAATTGGCCAGATACTTTCGTCCGAAAAGATTTTTTAAGTTTTAACTTTAACCATATAAGGCAAAACAGCCCTGCCCCCTTGCGGCCATGTTTATCAACCAATCAACATGGCTTGAAGGAAACTGGTTACCCAAGGAACATTTTCAAAAAAAATATTGAAAACCAGTCTGACATTTTCAGAGAAGATTTTTTTTAAGTTTTCATTATAGCCATGTAAGGCAAAATAGCCCCGCTCTTTGGTGTTTTTTGTTTTTTGACCAATCAACATGGCTTGAAGGTATCTGATAAAGGGTCACCCAAGGAACATTTCTACAAATTATTTGAAAATCGGCACAACAATTTCCAAGGAACATTTCTGCAAAATTATTTGGAGGAGAACAATTTTAAAGTTTTGTCTTTCGGTTGCCATAGTAACCAGAATTTTGTATGGATCCAAAAAAATAAGGAATTTAAGCGAGGACAAGTTTCATCCGAAAAGGCCACCAAGCGGTTAGGGAGTAGAAGTCGTTTGAAGCAAAAAGTCGATGCACTCACATGCATGCACTGCAGACAATTTGCCATGACATAAGCTTGACTGGCTTTCAGCCAGTGGAGCTAAAAATCAGAAGAAGATTACTTTGAAAGAAAAAAATATGGAAAGTCTCTAACAATATAACCGTAATTATTGAAAAGACTAGAAAACATTGTGACAAAAGTAGAAAACACTTCAAAATGTGTCTACATGTGGAAAAGGGTAAAATTGTTGAAAGAAAGCATGAAAGACTGAATATTGAATTGAAAAAATAGAAGTTAATCAACATTCCTGTGATATCTAAAATATGTCACACTTACAGAGTATTACCTCGTTTAAAAATATGATTGAAGAATGATATTAAAGTCATTAGTGTTCTGTTACTGTCATGTAACGGAAATACAATTGGCATAAAACAACCAAGGTTCCAAACTAGCATTTCAGGTACCGGATTCAACTAATGATTACTTACAACTGTTATACTAATGGCGTCATCATACTGTTTCATCAACACACTGACAACTGCCGATCCAAGTAGCAACAGAATCAAAGGGTTGTAAAACTGAAATGATATAATGATGGGTACATTATCCCTTTCCCTCATACGACAATTCTGCAGCAGACGACTTTGAACATATTTTGTCAAAAAGTAGAAAATCTCTTTAATTGAATGGTTAACAACCTATGACTAAAAAATGGAAAACATTATGACAAAAGGAGAAATTCTCGTTTTGAGAAATTTCTTCATTTGTCACTATGTTTTCAAAAAGCTGTCTGCTGCAGAGGCGCGTCTAAATGAGGGTTAATCAATTATCAGCTTGACAATTAGTCAAAGACATTGAGTGGTACTGGTAGAAATCTGAATCACAAAAAATGTCAATTAAAAGTATGCGATGTGTAGGTTATTATTAACCCTTTCCCACAAATCTGCAGCAAACGACTTTGAAAATGTTTACACAAAAATATGGAAAAGCTCTATAATTGTAGGTATAATTACTGAAAAAGTTGAAAACATTGTGACAAAAGGATGCATCTATAGGTGGGAAAGGGTTAATTATGACATCAAAAGGTAAGCTGACCAATCTAAACAAGAGGGCCATGATGGCCCTAGTTCGCTCACCTTTATTATACAATGTACTGCAATGCAAAACACATCAAGACAATTATTCTGAATGCAACCTCCAGTGTTAACAAGATTTTCCTTCATTTGGCCTAGTGATCTATACTTTTTTACCTGATATGGACTAGATATCATCAAGATAAACATTCTGACAAAGTTTCAACTTGCTCAAAATAAAAAAGCGGCCTCCGGAGTTTGAACAATATTTTCCTTTATTGACCTTGTTTCTGACTCAATATGACCCATATTCGAACTTGACCTAGATATAATTCAGACAAACATTCTGACCAAATTTCAAGCTGTTGAAGCAAAATATGCGGCATCCAAAGTGTTAACAAGATTTTTCTTCAATTTGGCCTAGTGACCTACATTCTGACCCTACATGACCCATATTCGAACTTGGCTTAGATATCATTAAGATAAACATTCTCATCAAATGTCAAGCTGCTGTAGCAAAAAATGTGTCTTCTACAGAGTTAACAAGATTTTCGAACTTGACTTAGATATCTTTAAGACAAACATTCTGACAAAATTTCAAACTTCTTAAGCAAAAAAATGCGGCCTCTCGAGTGTTAACAAGATTTTACTTCAATTTGACCTAGTGAACTACTTTTTAACCCAACATGACCCATGTTCGAACTTGTATTTCATATCATCAAGACAAACATTCTGATAAAGTTTCATCATGCTCATGCTAGTTTTTGACCCGGCATGACCCATAATCGACCTTGGCCTAGATATCATTCAGCTCAACATTCTGACCAAATTTCAAACTTCTGAAGCAATAATTGCAGCCTCCAGGGTGTTAACAAGATTTTTCTTCAATTTGGCCTAGTGACCTAGTTTCTTACCCAATATGACCCATATTTGAACTTGACCTAGATATCATCAAGACAAACATTCTGATACAGTTTCAACATGCTCAACTTGAAAATGTGGCTTCCAGAGTGTTAACAAGATTTCCCTTCAATTTGACCTAGTGACCTAGTTTTTGACCTCATATGGCCCAGTTTCGAACTTGTCCAAGATTTGATGGGGATAAATGTTCTGATAAACTTTCATGAAGATTGGATGCAAAATGTAGCCTGTAGAGTGTTAACAAGCGCAAATGTTGACGAAGGACGACCATAACAAAATGTGATCACAATAGCTCTCACCTTGCACTTCGAGCATAGGTGAGCTAAAAATCAACTGTGAACTGTGAGTTTTCCTTAGTATCTTTAGATGTATTTCATGCAACTAAAACAGACAAATCTTTCCATTCAGTTTATACTAATTTCCTATGAATCAATCACTGATGCTATCCCTACAAACATATGTTCAGGAGGGAAGCCGTTAGAAGCCGTTGCTACCAATTTTAAAACGTTGAGCTTATATCTCGATTTTAGGCTCTAAGAGGATAATATACCTATATCAATTTAGGTAGGACGATAATTCAATGAACGGTTTTAAAACAAGAGTGTCATGATGGCCCTGGATCGCTAGGCTGAATTATGTAATGTGATTTGTCATGCCTACCACAACAACTTATTTTTTTTACCAACCAACATGCCTTGAAGTAATCTTGCAGAGGGTAACCATAAGACCATTTAAAAAACATAGAAAATCTCCATAATTGAATGGATAACCTATGACAAAAAGTAGAAACATTGTGTCAAAAGGAGAAATTGCACGTTTTGTGCAATTTCTTCTTTTGTCACTATGTTTTCAAAAAGCTGTCAGCTGCAGAGGCGTCAGAAAGCGTCTATTTGAGGGAAAGGGTTAAAAGGTCACCCAAGAAACATTTCTAAAAAATTATTTGGAAAGCGGCCAGATTCTATCGGAGATGAAGATTTTTTAAGTTTTCACTATAGTCATAATTATAAGGCAAAATACCCCGCACCCTGCCTGTCAGGTTTTTCCATCAATCAACATGGTTTGAAGGAATCTGAGAGAGGGTCACCCAAGGAACTTTTCTACAAAATTATTTGAAAATCGGTCTGACACTTTCGGAGGAGAAGATTTTTAAAGTTTTTACTATAGTCTTAAAAGGAAAAGTAGCCCCCCCCCCCCCCTGTTGGCCATGTTTTTCGACCAATCAACATGGCTTGAAGCACAGGGACTTTCTCCTCTAAAAATAGATATTACCCTATATATGCATAGATATTAACAAGGGTGGAGGACACAGTTTTCTGGGTCGCCTCGCTTCAACTCATTTTTTTCAAAGTATTCGAACAATAAATGAATTTAAAGTACGGAATCGATCAATAATGCTTTTCTCTGTCGAACTATACCAAAATAACGTGAATTTGTTCTCTCTACGTATGTTAATACTTTTGGAGAAGAGATTTTTTAAGTTTGCACTATAGCCATATAAGGCAAAACAGCCAACAAGTTTGGGAGGGGAATATTTTTTTTTTTTCTTTTGGTTGCCCTGGAAACCAGAATTCTGCATGGATCATAAGAATTTAAAGGAATTATTGTGAGGACATTGTGAGGATCCTTCTGTGAAGTTTCATCCCAATTGACTCACTGGTTACAGAGGAGATGATGATGACGGACGACGCACAACGGACGCTGGACAAAGGGTGATCAGCATCCTCAACAGCATTACTGTAATTTTTTTACTACAGTTCCATTCAAGTTGTTTTTATTATACATCAATAACATTTGAAGAAAAAATTGATACATTTAGAGGATTGAAGGTTTACTTTTGAAACCAATCATGAAGTATTGAAATAATTAGGGGAAAGGGGGAAATTGCTAATTTTGGCAATAACCTAATTTGCTATTATGTTTTGAAGCCATTTACTGCAGAGGCATCGAATGCCTTCTGCATATGGTGAAGGAATTTATAATTAATTATTAATTTATATCTTTATTAAAATTCCATTTCATGTTGTTATCTCATGATAAATGATAAATATCCGAATACATTAATTTATCAACTCTATATATATATATATGTTACATCACTACCTGCTCAAGATATTTTTTCCAGAGTGGCGTTTCTTCGGCAATTTCAAAATCATTGAAACCATGGACAGAACGACGGCGCACCACCTCTTCCCTATTCAGACCAGCTGATAGGTCCACATCGAGCACATTTGCCACCTCTTTAACAGAATTATGACATGCCTGCTTAGAGGACATGGACTTCATCATATCTTCAGTCTGAAAGAAAGAAATTATAATTAGTACCAGGGTTCAATTCCGCAGACCTTACTTAGCAATAAGTAATACTTGAAAATAGTTAAATACCCTTTCCCTCATATGACAATTCTGCAGCAGACGACTTTGAACATATTTTGTCAAAAAATAGAAAATCTCTACAATTGAATGGACAACCTGTGACTAAAAGTGGAAAGCATTGTGTCAAAAGGAGAAATTGCTTGCAAAGGCGTCAAATAGCGTCTATATGAGGGAAAGGGTTAAAGGCATATTTTGTAATTTTTGTTTCACTAATAAAAATGTCTAAATATTTCATGAATCCAAGTTTAACAGATGCAGATCTGCAGGAGACGACTTTTGAAAACACTACAGAAAAAGGCGAAATTGCTCATTTTGAGCAATTTCACCTTTTGTCACAATGTTTTCAACTCCTTTAATTATTAAACACTTATTTATAGAGATTTTCACATTTTTGCAAAGATAATTTCAGTCTTCTAGTAAGTTCTACTGCAGATCTGTTTATGTGGGAAAAGTTGATTGATTGGGGTTTAACGCCGTTTTTTAACAATTTCTCAGTTATATAACGGCGGTCAGTTCACCTACTCATGCATTCCCTGGTATTCTCACACCAGTACTCCACACAACAATCTTCCCAAGCAACTGGCTGCTTTTCCACATAGACTTAGCCCAGTGGTGGAAGACGAATGACGCATGTCGCATTGACTTTTGTCAATCGTCGGAAAGAAAGTTGGTCGAGCCGGGATTCAAACTCACAGCCCCTGGATTGACAGCCCGCGTCGCTACCAACTGAGCTAGCTACCGGGGCTCGGCTTTGTGGGAAAGGGTTAACAACAAATCTGGGTTTTTTAAAAGTCGTCTCCTGCAGAGGCATAAGAAAGCATATGAAAATGGAAAAGGGTTAAATCCTTTATTAGTTATTTCAATATTTGACCACCAATATGAGTGAGTGGGAATAAACAATTTAAATTTATTTTTAACTGGCTATGCCAGAACCTGCGCTGTTGTTCCCCAAATGTGAATTATTTTTAAAATTGCGAAAAAAGTGGCGTTAGGATTTTCTCATAAAAAAAATAATCAAGATTTACCTGTTGGGGAAATCAATTTACGATGTATAAAGTGACTGTTTCCATTAATCTAAGATATAAAACACTACCATTTCGACTCTTTTCTGACAGCCAATTATTTGTTTGACAGTTTGTGTATTTCACACTTGTTTTATTGTTGTGAAGTGTTAATTGAGCCTTTTAATCCGACTGACAAACAACTCTTAAGCGATATTGATACATTATAGGCCGTAAATATGTTATTGACAATTATAGATCCATTTAACATGGGCCACTTTTTGAAGTGGGTTTCGACGATCGACACAGACCTTTACATATTGAATGAATGTAAGTTTGTCATTATTGAATATTGATTGAGAAAAATCTATTTAATTATGGGCGAGTACAAACAATTAGTGGGCCCATTGGTGAGATTGCATATAAATATTTGTTGGAAACGATGCTCGTAGTCTGTTCGCCAAATGGCAATATTGCCGAGTGCGAGGGTAAACAACGTCAACAAACAACAACATGCTCGTAGTCAATGACAAAATGGCTATAAAACGTCCACTTGATAATAGTTGATTGTGATTCTTTTGAAATATTTATTTAAACTAAAGTGGCTCCTAAATAAAAGTAGATTTTTTTTTTTTCAATTTGGCAAAAGTGGTGGTGAAAGAAAAAATCAACCCAGAGCAGGCCCTGCTATGCCTTGTGATTATGTGACAAGTTTTCAAATGAAACTAGAGAAGAGGGCATTCTAGTCAACATCTATCCAATTTGAATAAAAAAACAAAGAGACACATGACACTGAATTTTACCAGCTTAAACACAAAACTGAGGGACTTGATTTAGTTTGTTACTATGTATACCCGCTCAGAGTTTAAAATCATCTTCCTTATGCCGGATGGACACAGTGACACATAAGTTTAAAAAGCGGGCATAGCATTTTCACTGATGCAAAAACGCAGCCTAGATTGAACCCCGAGTATGTTGAGTGATCGTAGAATACAAGTAAAACAGTTGACATGCTTATGTTGCTTTACGGATTATTCATTATTTATTGAAGATGGTTTGCACTCCGTATTTGTTTGATTGATTGATTGATTGATTAAATATTCTAGAATACTTGTAAGATATAAGATAACTCTTATTAAATGAATTAGTCATCTGTTTTTGCAATAAAAATACTCAAGATCGCGAATCATGAATAGTCGAGTATAGATAAAACTTGTAAAAGCTTTAGGATCACTGAAACTGCGAGAATCTAGATAGAATTCAGTAAATCATATTGAATTCGAATTATGTGTTACCTGAGCTATTTCTACACTAAACTTTGTGGTTTCATCTTCCTCAGCCAGTAACATTTGAAAAGCTAGCAACTACACATAACTTGATTTAATGAAATGTCAACAATTTAGAAGTGGTGAAGGCTCGTCGCAAAGGCCAACAAAATATTTACACATAATCTCAATATGCCGGATGTAGGCAGACACTAAATTATGTCTCCAAAACTGAAGATCAAAACAGAAACCGGTAGTTCCGGTTGACTGAGCATTTTCGACCAGTTTATGCCAGCCACTTCAACATTTCCACTATACAGAATCATTTAAGCGCACATCTGCAGCGAATAACTTTTGAAAACATTGTGGCAAGAGGTGAAATTGCTCAGCGCGAGTAATTCTTCTTTTTGCAACAACGTTTTCAACAGTATTCGATAAAAATAGGCGTATTTTAATTACTAGAAACTTTTCGTAGTTTTGCTTTTCAAGTTCGTCTGCTATAGTTCGCTGGAACCAGAGACATATATGTGTTTATATGTCTCTGCTGGAACTAAGTCTAAATAGGCTCTCACTATCCCAATTCCAACTGATCTAGACTGAGATCGATATATTTGAGCCGCGTAGGGCAGTAAGGGACTTTGTTTACTCTTCGAACAGTTAACATTGTTTGATTGGTGTTTTCGCTGGTTTCAACCAGGGACACTATATTGTAATATAGTGTCCCTGGTTCAACGTTATGTCAGTTATATCAGGAACGTAGATAAGATCTACGTCCCTGGTTATATCAAGGCGTTTCTTTGATAAGTTAGTCAGCTCTAGATAGGGGGTATTTTTCATGTTCTAAAATCCTTATTTGACATTCAAATCCTATATGTTGTTGGTACTCAAAAGAGTCGTCTCAGTGAGACGATTCTTGAGTACACACAGCATAGCATTTGGTTGAGCAATAAGAAAAATATTGTGGGAAAAGACCTGTTCACTCTCTTATCTAGTCCTCTTGAGTTACCATACAGTAGTAGTCCCACTGAACCATTTATCCTGACACCAGCGAGTCGGACGTAATGTTAATTAACATCACAATTCTAAGGGCCAACGATGGAAAGCCTTTTAATAGACTTACTGGCATTCTAATTTGGTATGTACCCGGTCGGAGATCGAAATATTCGAGACTTATGAGTAACATTTCAGTAAGATCCATATATTTGATGTGTGCAATGGCTGGTACAGGTTGTCATTCAACATACACATGTACATCAAGACCTATATTTGCCTGACGCGGTTTAATCTTATCATAGAGCTGCGTCTTGCGATTTGGGGTCATATTGACTTTCCGTCACGGGATCGTATATACATACGGTACATTCGCGTAATTCTAGCAGGGCTTCAGTTCTAGTTGTATTTCAAATAATGCATCTCGGACTTAATTTAACCCTTTTCCAATGGAAAGAAAAGAGTTGGCAAAAGATGAAATTTCTCATCAAGGGCAATTTTCCCCTTTACAATAATATTGTTAAAAGTCGTCTGCTACAGAGGCGTCAGAAAGAGTCCGTCTATGTCGGAGGAGATTAAAAGTACGTGTAGACGAACCAGTCAAGATTCCACTTTCTTTAGTGTTTGCTATCACATATGGCAATCAAAACATAAATTACCATTCAATTCGATGTTAACACTTCTAAATGTTACAGCAAATGACACGCTATCCGTTATACAAACACAACACATATTTTGAATACGTCATAGCATTTGCGTGTCAACACCGTCATCTTGTATACCTCATAAACCGACGTCACAAACGTTATACTAACGTTATTCTAACAACATCAATTTTTAACAAGAACATAATGGATCACAATTTTAGAACGCTAAATTTAACAAATATAATATCTTTCAGTGTGGATTATGCATCCACAATTAAAGAGTCGAGGATATATAACATCCTTACATACGTTCAAGATTTGAGAGACGATTTCGAATACTATGCCCGCAAAAAACTATCGAGAATGACATTATTTGGGCGTAGACTGTTTCCAAGGATTTTTAGAGTTCCGGACAATTATCGGAGGATTTCGTCAAGAAAATCCAGCAAAATAACAAATGAGTTGCTTAAGTTATACGGCCCTATTATATTATCAAGGCTGGATACAGGTTTTGACTTCAAAAGACCTGGGAAATTTGCGCCTCCTTCTACGCCAGTCGACATGAGTGACGAATGCGACGATGAAGTGGAGTTCATTAAATACAATTACTCACTTCAAAAGGACACCTTGCCAGATCTAAGAGAAATGATTGAATCACAGGCGTATGCATTTAAACAGTTTTTCCAGGACTGTCCTGACCTGTGCGAATACGACAGCGAGTCTGACGAGGACGTTATTTGCATCACGAAGTCCGGGGCTCGAGTTGATCCACGAGACTTCACTGACATTGCTAAAGAACCAGTCAACTTGTGTAGTTTCTAAAGATATGGATATCGAGGGCTTGGCGTGAAACGGTTGGAACTGAAATTGGTATTTTTTTTACCAAGGTTAATCACCTAGCCATAAAGTCTTTATAAGCGTTAAATCATTTTTCTTGGTAAACAATGGAAATTTAGGTGCCATTGCTCGTTCTGAGCAATGGCATCTAAATTTGCGATGTTTACAAAGGGGTCAAAATTGCCCTTAAACCAGGGTTTTCAAAATAGGTTTTTAGTTACAACCGTTTCACGCCAAGCCCTAGATATATGACGGTAGTAATTGGAGAAAAAAATGTCACAGCTGTTTAAAACAGGAATAACTAGACTATATAGTTCCACATTCTTTCTAGCGGCATAAACATAACTAAGATAATAAAGTATTGATGTATATCAATGTATATATTTTTTTCTTTGTTTATCATTTCAACCTGATAACTTCTTTTCGACCTACTTACTGTAACTTACTGTTCCGAGACCGCTGGAAAGCCTACGGCTTCTAATGGCCCATCTATTATCCCTTTCCCTCATATAGACGCTTTCTGACGCCTCTGCAGAAGACGGCTTTTTGAAAACATAGTGACAAAAGAAGAAATTGCACAAAACGTGCAATTTCTCCTTTTGCTACAATGTTTTCCACTTTTTGTCAATTATAGAGATTTTCTATATTTTGACAAGATATGTTCAAAGTCGTCTGCTGCAGAATTGTCGTTCATTCATTCATATCTTTATTTCCTCCAAATTACAAAGGAGAGTTACATGAACATAATAATCAATTACAATGTATTAATAAAATGTGGAAAAACAAAAAAAAAAAAAATTGGGTGGTTGTACAATGTTTATTTTTTATCTTAAAGGCGTTTATACGTTGTGCCGTCAAAACTACGTCTGGGAGCGAATTCCAAGGATCCACTATCCTAATGCTAAAAGCATTCTCTCTCAGGTCTGTGTTTGGTTGTTTTTTGAATAGTTTTAAACTATTTCCTCTTGTTTTTGTATACTTCAATACGCTTAAACAATCTTTTTTTGAAGTTAGATCGTATTTGTTGAGTATTTTGAAGACTTTTAACATGTATGGGATTCCTAAATATGTTAGTCTAAGGAAGGAATTGTATGTTTGATATGAGTTGTGTAGCTCGTCTTTGGACATTTCGATGGCGATCTGGTGTTTTCTTAGATATGGTGACCATACCGTACTCGCACACTCCAGATGAGGTCTGACTAATGATTTTTATAGATGTAGGAAGCCATTTTTAAAACAAAATTTCAATATGCCGGATGTATGCAGATACTAAATTATATCTCCAAAACTGAAGAACTGAGCATTTTCGACCACTTTATGCGATTTCCAGTATACAGAATCATTTTAGCGCATCTGCAGCGAATAACTTTTGAAAACATTGTGGCAAGAGGTGCTCAGCGTGAGTAATTCTTCTTTTTGCAACAATGTTTTCAACTGTATTTCGGATACAAATAGGCGTATTTTAATTAATAGAGACTTTTCATAATTGTGCTTTTAGTTCGCTGGAACCAGAGACATATATGTGTTTATATGTCTCTGCTGGAACTAAGTCTAAATAGGCTCTCACTATCCCAATTCCAACTGATCTAGACTGAGATCGATATATTTGAGCCGCGTAGGGCAGTAAGGGACTTTGTTTACTCTTCGAACAGTTAACATTGTTTGGTCGGTGTTTTACGTTTTGTCAGTTATAACAGGGACGTAGATAAGATCTACGTCCCTGGTTATATCAAGGCGTTTCTTGGACAAGTTAGTCAGCTCTAGATAAGGGGTATTTTCCATGTTCTAAAACCCTTATTTGACATTCAAATCCTATGTTGTGGGTACTCAAAAGAGTCGTCTCAGTGAGACAAATCTTTGGAGTACACACAGCAAAGGATTTGGTTGAGTAATAAGAAAACTAGTGTGGGAAAAGACCTGTTCACTCTCTTATCTAGTCCTCTTGAGTTACCATGCAGTAGTATACCTACTGAACCATTTATCCTGACACCAGCGAGTCAGACGTAATGTTAACATCACACTCCTGAGGGCCAACGATGGAAAGCCTTTCAATAGGCCTACTGGCATTCTAATTCGGTATGTCGTACCCGGTCGGGGATCGAACTCGCAACAAACGTACATCAGGGTCTTCAGTGTCCCACTACAGTAAGACGAAGTGCCAATATAGCCTAAATGATGTCATGCCGAAATATATTTCGATTCTTATGAGTAACATTTCAGTAAGATCCATATCTTTCATGTGTGCAATGGCTGGTACGGGTTGTCATTCAACACACACATGTACACCAAGACCTATATTTGCCTGACACGGTTTAGTCTTATAAAAGAGCTGCGTCTTGCGATTTGGGGTCATATTGACTTTCCGTCACGGGATCGTATATATACATACGGTACATTCGCGTAATTCTAGCAGGACTTCAGTTCTAGTTGTATTTCAAATAATGCATCTCGGACTTAATTTAACCCTTTTCCACATACAACTTATCTGCAAAGGATGACATTAAATATATTTAGAGAAAAATGGAAAGAAAAGAGTTGGCAAAAGATGAAATTTCTCATCAAGGGCAATTTTCCCCTTTACAATAATATTGTTAAAAGTCGTCTGCTACAGAGGCGTCAGAAAGAGTCCGTCTATGTCGGAGGAGATTAATGTACGTGTAGACGAACCAGTCAAGATTCCACTTTCTTTAGTGTTTGCTATCACATATGGCAATCAAAACATAAATAACCATTCAATTCGATGTTTTTGTTTGTTTGTTTTTTTTGTTTTTTTATTTCCATAATACATTTTAAGTACATACAATTTTGCTACAAACATATATATATTTACAGAATTCAGTGCAAATAGTATTTCGTATATGAGCGCATAATTAATAAATGTATTCTGGGAAATAAATTTTGGAGGAAATTAGGACAGACAAGATATGAAAAAGAGAAGAAGAAGATAGAAGTAGACAAGAAAAAAAGAGAGAGTTTACTGAACACTGTCTTTTAAAATAGTAATCACAGTGCATCAAACTTATTAAAGTTGAAGTTGAAGCTGGTTCCATTTCCTATCATGCTCTTGGAGTTTGTCTTTAGTAAGTGCAATCAGTCTTTCTATGAATTCGTGATATTTTAAATATTTTTTGAAATTATAAAAGCTTGGACAATTTTTTCATATTTGTTTTTAAAGATAAAATATTTTGCAACTATCAATATGCAATTTATTAATGTCGAGTAGCTACGAGATCTGTTCAATATATCCAAATGAGACTATTTCATAATTTAATTTAATATCTATTTGTTTAACATTTAAAAATACTTGTAATTCTGTCCAGAAGCTCCTAGACCATTGACATTCACGTTTTGTCCATAGCAAAGTATTTAAGCGCGTAATAGAAATCTTAATTTTTCATGCTTTATGGTGTGTTATATATCAATGGAAAGAGAATGATCTGTATTTTCATAATATAAACTCAATCAATGTTGCACTATGTTATTTAAATGATAAAACGTCTTCGAACTTGATGCTAACGTCATATTTTGCATGTAGACCGGTAACATGACAAAAAGGATGCGCGCAGCTAAAAATCATATAGGCGCTTTAATTAACGGTCAAGAATATGAATAAGTTCACCAATTGATGTGCTGACGTTAAATATTGATGACGTCATAGATACAGTGATGTAAACAACTCCGCTTTCACGTAAAGACGTTGATACCAGATTCGATTTACATGTAGACCGAAAGGAAAATGGGGAAATTGCAAAGTGGATCCGGAGGTAAGAACTGTTATTCATAAAAACAAAGATAATATTCGTTAGTATTAAAATAACATTTTTGTTTTAGTAAATATTTCAAGCAAATAACACTTATTTGTTATAAAATTTAATAAAAATTCAGTCCGAAAAGAGACAAACATGCTTTAAATATGGCATGTCACAAATTAGTGTGTTTGTTTGGTTAATATTGCGTTGATTCGGATCTAAATGTATTAATTTTTATTTTTTAAGACAGAAATTATTTAAAGTGCATCCAGGGACACTATATTATATAGTGTCCCTGGTGCATCTAATGCTAATTTCGGAACAGGAAGTATTTTTCTGATTGGCCACTGGTTGGTCAAATTATCTTACTTTTTGAATGTCTACTATTTTCTAGTTTTTCCCCTTTTACTAGAACTTTATCGAAAAATACGACTTTTGCCTATAGTCTATTCGTCTATTATTTTGAAAACAATATTATGGTGGGTAAAAAGTATGCATAAAACAAATGTGCATGTTTTAAAGTTGAAAATGACACCGGGGCCCGTATTCACCAAACTTTTTAATTTAGATTTTTGACTAAATCTAAATCTAAATATTTAGTTCACTTTTTGGATTCCCGGAGATTTAGATTTAGTCCGTATTCACCAACGCGTTTTAAACCGATCTCAATTTAGTCCAGTTTGTAAATGTCGTAAGCGGCCGCGCACCGACTCTTGTTCCCGAATTAATCTAAGAGCTGAAATAAAAGACAGTACCATTCATTTATAGTCTATTTATAGATTTTTATTTTTATCGTTATTTCACAAAGCTGGCATCTCAATTTTTTAATCCACATAGCTATGCATTTGCTTTGTTCAAATGATCGGCAATTCCTGTTCAGTATAATATCTGCCTTTTTCACTATGTTGCGTGACGAAAACTTCGTCTGTCGCTATTATTGTAGTTCGTTTTTGTCGTTTTCGATCATCTGTCATTTTCATTCATCCTTTTGTTTTTCGTAAATATCGCTAAAAGTGTCGTCTATGATTACACATACTTGATTCAAAGTTTACTTTGAGGACAATTGTCATCCAAAAATACAGACGTGAAAATAATTAAACTCTATAAATGTCTGTTTCAAGGTAAATTTCGCCGTCTACTTGATTCGTTCTTTTTCGCTTTAAAGTGTCACTTTCATGAATATCGCGGTAAACACGATTTCGAAGTATTGCCTTGCCGGCATGTTTTTATCACGGATGCGATGGGAACTTACAAACAAACTGTGATCGAACTGTAAATTTGGACAACAATTCAACTCTTGTATCAACTGGTCGATTCCTTTTTAAACTGGAATGACTTGTACGAAATGTGTCAAAACCCCAAATTGTTGACACTGTTCAAACGCGTTTACATTTTAATATGCAAGGACGTAGATAAGCACAGCTCGCAATAACTAAATGGTGCTTTTCCTAGAATCTAATATATTGGCAGCTATTAGTGACTACATTGCTCTGAAAAACATAATCAATGGACTTGTTGGCTACAAATAATATCAAGCCTTTCCCATTTGCAGACATATTTTGATGTGATTAGAGCAGAAAAAATACAGAGAATTTTCATCATGAGCAATTTCTTCTACACTACAATTTAATTGTGTTTAACTGTTATTCAAATATGAACATGTACTTCAATTTATAGAGATTTTCCATTTTTTAAATAGATTTTTACTAAGTATTGACATATATATTACACATAATTACAAATATTTGTCATTAGTAGAAAAGTGCTTAATATCTATGTGACATCTTTAAATTTAGGGAAAGGGACCAAGGGTTAATGATGAAGTCAAACAGAATTCTTTTCATTCTATATCAATTCTTTATATGCATCAAACTATAATTTTGACAGTTATAAACACTTGTGCCTACTTAATAAAATATAACATTTTATGGAATATTGTTTTGTGAACAAATATCAAAATATCACATGTTTAATTCATTCAATTATACAACATAGCATGTGAGGAAAGTTTTCTTCAATTATAATATTATACAAGAGCTGTCCGCAAGACAGCATGCTCGACTATTTGGCCATTTGATACTATACTCAACAGTTGTTACTGAGATAGTGGCTTGATAGTATGTAACTATAAATCAAGTTAGATAAGTCTTGTTTGAATAGTACTGTATCTGCTGTTTGTGAGAAAAGGCATTGCATGCAAATTTAAACTCTAACCCAAATGTCTAACTTCAGCTTGGACTCTTAATGTAGTTGCACACAAAACTTTAACCAGAATTTCTAAGTAAAAAAATGGCTATAACTTGCAGTAAATCCAGGATAGGGTTATCTTGATAATCCACATAGGTGTGATGGTTGGGACAGGTTGTATAAAGTTGCAATGCAATGCATCAAGTAAATACAGAGATATTGACAGAGTAGTTGCACACAAAACTTTAACCAGAATTTCTAAGTCCAAAAAGGGGCATAATTGTGTCAAAATCTGATATATATAGTTTTGGGACTTGTAATAGCTCTCATATTCTTCGAATAGTCGAGCTAAAAATGAGTACTGTCAGAAAGAATTTTTATTCTTAAATAAAATTACTTCAATATTTCAGGTCTTTATCTGATAAAGACGACTTTTGACAACACTGTCAAATTTATTGATGCAGTTTTCTAGATATTTCATAGTTTTTCTTTTTTTCTTCAAGCAGTCGGCTTTAAAATAAAGGCTTTAAAATAAAATATACGTTCAAACATATTGTTATTAACAGTCAGTAACTCTTAATCATACCAAAGGTTACAAAATAACCCTTTCCAAAATACAACAATTCTGCCAGACAACTTTCAAATTGTCTATGCAAAAACATGGAAAAGCTCTTTAAATGATAGTATTACATTGTATTATCGAATTGTGTTGAAAAATGGCTCATGTTAAACAATTGCTCCCTTTGCCACAATGTTTTCAACAGTCGTCAGTTGTAGATGCATCTGAATGCCAGGTGAAAAGGTTTAAGATTTATGTTGTGGTAATGAGACTATATAAATATTGCATGGCTTCCAGTGTGACAGTACATATTGTCAACATGAGGAAAATACTGTTACCCGAGGCGAAGCCGAGGTTAACAGTATTTTACCGAATGTTGACAATATGTACTGTCACACTGGAAGCCATGCAATATTTATTTTATTATACCGAACAAAATTACACGTTTATTTAATTTATTCTGTACCTTTGTAGGTGAGGTGAACATGTGTAGATCTACAACACACACATGAATATACCGGTAAACAGTATACTGTTACATGGCACGCGCATCTAAAAGGTGACGTTGTTGTTTGAAATGACGTCATGCACGTGCATAACCAACATTTTCACGCACCTGCCATGTAACAGTATACTGTTAACCGGTCAAAAACGTACTGTTAGCATGAAACAGTAAGAAATTGCCCATGATGAGTATATGAGAATTTAACATTACAAAGTCACGTGAGGTATAATAAATCTAAATAACAATTCATTTAATTAATTTAACAGGTCGATGAACCAATATTTATATTTAACATCAAAATATATTTTTCAAGCACTGGTTGAACAGTTTTTCAATTAAAATTGAAACTTGTTCTTGGTGACACTTTCTGGCACCTCTGCAGCAAATACTTTTTGAAAACAGTGTGGCAAAAGCAGATTTTTTTCCAACTTTATTCAATTATAACTATTATTGTTCTTTCAATTAAAGAGTTTCCTTATTTTTGAATACTGGCAAATGCATTGAAACAGAAAGTAATTTGTTGAAGATTTGGATTTGTATATGGGAAAGGGTTAACAAAATAGTGTCTATGTACTATTTATTCTGTTCTTTAACAGAATTTTAAAAAAATACATAATATCTTTGCTTCACAAATAATTGACTTTAAATGTTTGAATTTAAATTACTCTTATTTTTTTATGAAACAAATTTAAGACTTTACATCAACAAATTTATTGTTCAATAAAGAAATTAGCTTGTATTCAATTTGATAAAAGCAGTAAATGTTCATCATAAGCACTTTCTCCTTTTGTCACAAGCCCACACTGTTTTCAATTATATGCACTTACAGATATTTTTTCATATCTTTGCTTAACAAAAAATTGACTTAATTGTTGTAATATAATCTAATTCTTAAATCTAAAGGTCATGATTTTACAGTTCCAGAAGTAAATTCAAGTAAATGTTCATGCACTGGTTGAACATTTCAAAAAAAATTGAAACTAATTCCTATGTCAAGCCTTTTCCACATACAACAAAGCTGCAGCACATGACCTTGACAACATCTAGGTAAAATAGAAGATCTCGCTAAATAAAGTTATCATTCATGGACATAAAGCAGAAAGCATTATAGCAAAAGGAAAACAAATTCTCATAAGCAATTTCTCCTTTTGTCACAATGGTTTCAAAAGTCGTCTGCTGCAGAGGTGTTAAAATGCATAGTTTTCAAGGAAATGGTTAACAAAATATTGACTTTAATTTTTGTAATTAATATAAAAGTACCCTGAATGTTATTTAAAGTCCCTGATTTTATAGTTTGAAAGGTAAACTTTTTCCAACATACAACACAAATCTGCATTTAAGAACATTAAAATTATCTAAGGCAGATACATGTTTAATAAAAATCTCCTTAAATGAAAGTATGATCATGAAATAAAGTTGAAAACATTGTGGCAAAAGGAGACATTGCTCATTATGAGAAATGTCTCCTTTTGTCTCAATATTTAAAATAAATGTGTCTGTAATTGGGAAATGGTTAACCTAAAAGAAATTTTCTTTTCGCCATAACCTGATTTTTTTTCTCAACACAGAGTGATGCCTCTGTTGTAACATATTTTGAAAAACATTACTAAAATTTCAAAAAGTAGAAATTCTGTTAACCAAGCAAATCCTCTACATCCCATCACATTTTCAATTTTGCATTAATTTCTTTTTGATTTCAATTCTCAAGATATTGTATGCCTTTGTTTTTCACATTATACAGTCCTTAAGCCCTTTCCCACATACAACATATCTGCAGCATATTATTTTGAAAAAATCTAGGCAAACGTTTCGAAAATGTCTACGTATTATGTTTTCAAAAGTCATATGATGCAGAGGCCTCAGAAAGGTCTGTATATATATATGGGAAAGGGTTAAAATAGCATAGTAAGTGTTAGAAAGTATTTAACAGAAACATCACTCAAATGATACACTGTGACTATGGCAACAGTTAATGATATTGTAAGGCCTATTTGGGGCTGGCTGTCATCTCATCTCATCTCCTTCAGTTCATGAATTCTGTATAATTTCTGTCACCATTCCCAACTGAAATTAAAGAAAAATACAAATGCCATAAAATGCTCATGTTTAAATATTATAATACAATGATTGACAGTTAAAGAAAAGAAACATAGATATGTTTAATCCTTTCCCACATTATGCATCTATAGGTGGGAAAGAGTTAAATGAGTCATTTTCCATATGGAGAGACATATATGTGTTTATATGTCTCTGGTAAATGTAAGTTCACTTACTAAGTTGAGTTGAAAGTACTGTGGCAAGAGAAATTGCTCATGACAGAGAAATTGCTCATGACAGACAAATCTGCTACAGAGTCATAAGAAAGCATCTGTATGTGGAAAAGTGTTAGCTATAGATGTATGGTGTGAAATGAATTGTGAACTAACCAGTTTATAGTCAGTATTTTGAAAATATTGAGCTGTGTCAAGCATTTTTTAGTTCTTAATGACAGATGCATCCTTCCACAAAAATGGAAATGTAGCTCTACTTGTTTTATATCAGTAACAGGCAGCATTTGAGAGCATAATCCGCCATAAATTATTACTACTAGGAAATTGGGAATAAATCACAAATAAATCTGTGAATATGCAGCACCCATGCTCAGGCTATGGGTATTAATATTCAGATAAAGATAGAAAATATCATGTCCTCTTCAAGTCATGCAAATAAAATGCAGGTGAAACGATTGGCAGTTTGGGTTAGGAGAATCAACCCGTGACACAACTCAAGAGCAACAGATTATGAAATCACCCCACCCATTGAATTTGTACATCGATTGTTTCATTGAAAAACTTACCAGTGTAAGATTGGCCGCTTTAGGATCGATGTTGACTGTACGAACATTATAGATATGCCCACATTGTCTCTCTTGTCGGTCTTTCGGATTACATGATCATTGAAATACGTTTCCTGAATTTCTGAATGCTAATCACGACAAGAGTTCACATCATTTTCGTCGACTCGAGACTGTTCGTTTGTGATCCGACATCTTTGATTATAAATATCCTTCACTGGTACCCAACTATAAAGCTTTATTTGGCAGTATAATACATCTAAGTGTCGTTTTCTCTCCCGAAAATATCAACAATCCAGCATAAGCGAGTGTCCACTAGCTCAAAATTCCGTTTTTGACACAGGCCGGAAGTGTGTCCTTTTTCCGCTAGAAACGGGAGACAACTATAAAAGACTCGCTTACAAACCCTTTTCGACCCCAAATTTTGGTTTTACACCTATTAAAAGTCAATTTGAAATTTTCTAGCGGTGGGCACAAAACAGTCGCCATTTTGTTTCCAATTTAGTCAGCTAATTTAGCATGCCCCGAAGCAGACTAAATATTTAGTCCGAAAATCTAAATATTTAGTCCGATTTACAATTTAGACGCGTTGGTGAATACGGACTAAATCTAAATTGACGTAATTTAGTCAGATAATTTAGATTTAGTCCGAAAATCGAATTTAGATCGGTTGGTGAATACGGGCCCTGGGCCCGTATTCACCAAACTTTTTAATTTTGATTTTTGACTAAATCTAAATATTTAGTTCACTTTTTGGATTCCCGGAGATTTAGATTTAGTCCGTATTCACCAACGCGTTTTAAACCGATCTCAATTTAGTCCAGTTTGTAAATGTCGTAAGCGGCCGCGCACCGACTCTTGTTCCCGAATTAATCTAAGAGCTGAAATAAAAGACAGTACCATTCATTTATAGTCTATTTATAGATTTTTATTTTTATCGTTATTTCACAAAGCTGGCATCTCAATTTTTCAATCCACATAACTATGCATTTGCTTTGTTCAAATGATCGGCAATTCCTGTTCAGTATAATATCTGCCTTTTTCACTATGTTGCGTGACGAAAACTTCGTCTGTCGCTATTATTGTAGTTCGTTTTTGTCGTTTTCGATCATCTGTCATTTTCATTCATCCTTTTGTTTTTCGTAAATATCGCTAAAAGTGTCGTCTATGATTACACATACTTGATTCAAAGTTTACTTTGAGGACAATTGTCATCCAAAAATACAGACGTGAAAATAATTAAACTCTATAAATGTCTGTTTCAAGGTAAATTTCGCCGTCTACTTGATTCGTTCTTTTTCGCTTTAAAGTGTCACTTTCATGATTATCGCGGTAAACACGATTTCGAAGTATTGCCTTGCCGGCATGTTTTTATCACGGATGCGATGGGAACTTACAAACAAACTGTGATCGAACTGTAAATTTGGACAACAATTCAACTCTTGTATCAACTGGTTGA
Source organism: Serripes groenlandicus (assembly GCA_031761405.1). Classification (NCBI taxonomy): domain Eukaryota; kingdom Metazoa; phylum Mollusca; class Bivalvia; order Cardiida; family Cardiidae; genus Serripes; species Serripes groenlandicus. Next base: position 3,567,248 of record JASEVX010000017.1, on the reverse strand, counting down.
TTCCTTTTTAAACTGGAATGACTTGTACGAAATGTGTCAAAACCCCAAATTGTTGACACTGTTCAAACGTGTTAACATTTTAATATGCAGGGACGTAGATAAGAACAGCTCGCAATAACTAAAGGGTGCTTTTCCAAGAATCTAATATTTTGGCAGCTATTAGTGACTACATTGCTCTGAAAAACATAATCAATGGACTTGTTGGCTACAAATAATATCAAGCCTTTCCCATTTGCAGACATATTTTGATGTGATTAGAGCAGAAAAAATACAGAGAATTTTCATCATGAGCAATTTCTTCTACACTACAATTTAATTGTGTTTAACTGTTATTCAAATATGAACATGTACTTCAATTTATAGAGATTTTCCATTTTTTAAATAGATTTTTACTAAGTATTGACATATATATTACACATAATTACAAATATTTGTCATTAGTAGAAAAGTGCTTAATATCTATGTGACATCTTTAAATTTAGGGAAAGGGACCAAGGGTTAATGATGAAGTCAAACAGAATTCTTTTCATTCTATATCAATTCTTTATGTGCATCAAACTATAATTTTGACAGTTATAAACACTTGTGCCTACTTAATAAAATATAACATATTATTGAATATTGTTTTGTGAACAAATATCAAAATATCACATGTTTAATTCATTCAATTATACAACATAGTATGTGAGGAAAGTTTTCTTCAATTATAATATTATACAAGAGCTGTCCGCAAGACAGCATGCTCGACTATTTGGCCATTTGATACTATAGTCAACAGTTGTTACTGAGATAGTGGCTTGATAGTATGTAACTATAAATCAAGTTAGATAAGTCTTGTTTGAATAGTATCTGCTGTTTGTGAGAAAAGGCATTGCATGCAAATTTAAACTCTAACCCAAATGTCTAACTTCAACTTGGACTCTTAATGTAGTTGCACACAAAACTTTAACCAGAATTTCTAAGTAAACAAATGGCTATAACTTGCAGTAAATCCAGGATAGGGTTATCTTGATAATCCACATAGGTGTGATGGTTGGGACGGGTTGTATAAAGTTGCAATGCAATGCATCAAGTAAATACAGAGATATTGACAGAGTAGTTGCACACAAAACTTTAACCAGAATTTCTAAGTCCAAAAAGGGGCATAATTGTGTCAAAATCTGATATATATAGTTTTGGGACTTGTAATAGCTCTCATATTCTTCGAATAGTCGAGCTAAAAATGAGTACTGTCAGAAAGAATTTTTATTCTTAAATATTTCAGGCCTTTATCTGATAAAGACGACTTTTGACAAAACTGTCAAATTTATTGATGCAGTTTTCTAGATATTTCATAGTTTTTCTTTTTTTCTTCAAGCAGTCGGCTTTAAAATAAAGGCTTTAAAATAAAATATACGTTCAAACATATTGTTATTAACAGTCAGTAACTCTTAATCATACCAAAGGTTACAAAATAACCCTTTCCAAAATACAACAATTCTGCCAGACAACTTTCAAATTGTCTATGCAAAAACATGGAAAAGCTCTTTAAATGATAGTATTACATTGTATTATTGAATTGTGTTGAAAACTCTGCAGCAAAATGAAAAATGGCTCATGTTAAACAATTGCTCCCTTTGCCACAATGTTTTCAACAGTCGTCAGTTGTAGATGCATCTGAATGCCAGGTGGAAAAGGTTTAAGATTTATGTTGTGGTAATGAGACATCTAAATAACAATTCATTTAATTAATTTAACAGGTCGATGAACCAATATTTATATTTAACATCAAAATGTATTTTTCAAGCACTGGTTGAACAGTTTTTCAATTAAAATTGAAACTTGTTCTTGGTGACACTTTCTGGCACCTCTGCAGCAAATACTTTTTGAAAACAGTGTGGCAAAAGCAGATTTTTTTCCAACTTTATTCAATTATAACTATTATTGTTCTTTCAATTAAAGAGTTTCCTTATTTTTGAATACTGGCAAATGCAATGAAACAGAAAGTAATTTGTTGAAGATTTGAATTTGTATATGGGAAAGGGTTAACAAAATAGTGTCTATGTACTATTTATTCTGTTCTTTAACAGAATTTTAAAAAAATACATAATATCTTTGCTTCACAAATAATTGACTTTAAATGTTTGAATTTAAAAGTACTCTTATTTTTTTATGGATCAAATTTAAGACTTTACATCAACAAATTTATTGTTCAATAAAGAAACTAGCTTGTATTCAATTTGATAAAAGCAGTAAATGTTCATCATAAGCACTTTCTCCTTTTGTCACAAGCCCACACTGTTTTCAATTATATGCACTTACAGATATTTTTTCATATCTTTGCTTAACAAAAAATTGACTTAATTGTTGTAATATAATCTAATTCTTAAATCTAAAGGTCATGATTTTACAGTTCCAGAAGTAAATTCAAGTAAATGTTCATGCACTGGTTGAACATTTCAAAAAAAAATGAAACTAATTCCTATGTCAAGCCTTTTCCACATACAACAAAGCTGCAGCACATGACCTTGACAACATCTAGGCAAAGACCTAATAACACGTAGGGCAGTAAGTGTTATTAGGTCTTTGATCTAGGTAAAATAGAAGATCTCGCTAAATAAAGTTATAATTCATGGACATAAAGCAGAAAGCATTATAGCAAAAGGAAAAAAAATTCTCATAAGCAATTTCTCCTTTTGTCACAATGGTTTCAAAAGTCGTCTGCTGCAGAGGTGATAAAATGCATAGTTTTCAAGGAAATGGTTAACAAAATATTGACTTTAATTTTTGTAATTAATATAAAAGTACCCTGAATGTTATTTAAAGTCCCTGATTTTATAGTTTGAAAGGTAAACTTTTTCCAACATACAACACAAATCTGCATTTAACAACTTTAAAATTATCTAAGGCAGATCAAAGACCTAATAACACAGAGTGATGCCTCTGTTGTAACATATTTTGAAAAACATTACTAAAATTTCAAAAAGTAGAAATTCTGTTAACCAAGCAAATCCTCTACATCCCATCAATTTTCAATTTTGCATTAATTTCTTTTTGATTTCAATTCTCAAGATATTGTATACCTTTGTTTTTCACATTATACAGCCCTTAAGCCCTTTCCCACATACAACATATCTGCAGCATGTTATTTAAAAAAATCTAGGCAAACGTTTCGAAAATGTCTACGTATTATGTTTTCAAAAGTCATATGATGAGGCCTCAGAAAGGTCTGTATATATATGGGAAAGGGTTAAAATAGCATAGTAAGTGTTAGAAAGTATTTAACAGAAACATCACTCAAATGATACACTGTGACTATGGCAACAGTTAATGATATTGTAAGGCCTATTTGGGGCTGGCTGTCATCTCATCTCCTTCAGTTCATGAATTCTGTATAATTTCTGTCACCATTCCCAACTGAAATTAAAGAAAAATACAAATGCCATAAAATGCTCATGTTTAAATATTATAATACAATGATTGACAGTTAAAGAAAAGAAACATAGATATGTTTAATCCTTTCCACATTATGCATCTATAGGTGGGAAAGAGTTAAATGAGTCTTTTTCCATATGGAGAGACATATATGTGTTTATATGTCTCTGGTAAATGTAAGTTCACTTACTAAGTTGAGTTGAAAGTACTGTGGCAAGAGAAATTGCTCATGACAGACAAATCTGCTACAGAGTCATAAGAAAGCATCTGTATGTGGAAAAGTGTTAGCTATAGATGTATGGTGTGAAATGAATTGTGAACTAACCAGTTTATAGTCAGTATTTTGAAAATATTGAGCTGTGTCAAGCATTTTTTAGTTCTTAATGACAGATGCATCCTTCCACAAAAATGGAAATGTAGCTCTACTTGTTTTATATCAGTAACAGGCAGCATTTGAGAGCATAATCCGCCATAAATTATTACTACTAGGAAATTGGGAATAAATCACAAATAAATCTGTGAATATGCAGCACCCATGCTCAGGCTATGGGTATTAATATTCAGATAAAGATAGAAAATATCATGATGCAAATAAAATGCAGGTGAAACGATTGGCAGTTTGGGTTAGGAGAATCAACCCGTGACACAACTCAAGAGCAACAGATTATGAAATCACCCCACCCATTGAATGTGTACATCGATTGTTTCATTGAAAAACTTACCAGTATAAGATTGGCCGCTTTAGGATCGATGTTGACTGTACGAACATTATAGACATGCCCACATTGTCTCTCTTGTCGGTCTTTCGGATTACATGATCATTGAAATACGTTTCCTGAATTTCTGAATGAGTTCACATCATTTTCGTCGACTCGAGACTGTTCGTTTGTGATCCGACATCTTTGATTATAAATATCCTTCACTGGTACCCAACTATAAAGCTTTATTTGGCAGTATAATACATCTAAGTGTCGTTTTCTCTCCCGAAAATATCAACAATCCAGCATAAGCGAGTGTCCACTAGCTCAAAATTCCGTTTTTGACACAGGCCGGAAGTGTGTCCTTTTTTCCGCTAGAAACGGGAGACAACTATAAAAGACTCGCTTACAAACCCTTTTCGACCCCAAATTTTGGTTTTACACCTATTAAAAGTCAATTTGAAATATTCTAGCGGTGGGCACAAAACAGTCGCCATTTTGTTTCCAATTTAGTCAGCTAATTTAGCATGCCCCGAAGCGGACTAAATATTTAGTCCGAAAATCTAAATATTTAGTCCGATTTACAATTTAGACGCGTTGGTGAATACGGACTAAATCTAAATTGACGTAATTTAGTCAGATAATTTAGATTTAGTCCGAAAATCGAATTTAGATCGGTTGGTGAATACGGGCCCTGTTCCATATGTGTACGGTAAAACATAAATGATCAGTACACTTTTCCGAATGTCTACAATCTATATCGAATTCCGCTAAATGTTAACGTCGCATTTATAAACGCGCAAATGACGTTAACAAAATTAATTGCCCATTGTTTGTAACGTTGCGTAAAATATATTCAAACGCGGGCGTTTATAATTAACACAATTGTTTAACAACAGCAAAACGCTTATGAAGAAAATATTTCCCAAAATCTTTGCATGCAAGAATTCACAAGAAATGGATGGTCAAACAACTGCAACTATCATGTTCAACGTTATTATACAATCGTTTCCCCCCTATGCTGTTGTTATACACATGTCAGAAATCATACATTATTAGAACCTATATATATTTATTTGTTTCGATTAAATTTGTCAAATGCCGCTTTTTGACCGAGTTTATATAATTATACTTAAATTACGAATCCTGGCACATTTTACTTTTATAGACGCAGACTAAGTGTATCGCACCCGGCACACGTGCCCTCTAAATTAAGATACGGTGATTTCGCAAATATCCAAAATTTCATTTTGTTACCTTTTAATAAACCAACTTAGTGAAAATTACTTTGTTTTGTCTATTTTGTTGTTGAAATATTTTATCGAAAATCGTCGAACAGTAAGCCCCACATTGACCTTCACTAAATAAAATCTTCATCTGTGCTTGTTATTTTTGAAATTCTAAGTGATTGATGTTTGTTTTAAATAAACAGCTGTGCTATCTGCTGCGGAAAGAATACGGATTAACAAAGAAAAAAGAAAAGAAAAAAGAAAGCAACAAAAGCGAGAATGGCGTGAAAGAAGAAAAAACAATGAAATTCAAACAGGTAAGATTGATTGATTGGGGTTTAACGCCGTTTTTAACAATTTCTCAGTTATTTCACGGCGGCCAGTTCACCTACTCATGCATTTCCTGGTTTTCTCACACCAGTACTCCACACATCAGTCTTCCCAAGCAACTGGCTGCTTTTCCACATAGACTTAGCCCATTGGTGGAAGACGAATGACGCATGTCGCATTGACTTTTTGTCAATCGTCGGAAAGAAAGTTGGCCGAGCCGGGATTCGAACTCACAACCCCTGGATTGACAGCCCGCGTCGCTACCGACTAAGCTACCAGGGCTCGGCCAAACAGGTAAGAACAGTCACCTTTCGGAAAAGTTGTAACTGTCTTATTACTAGTAGACATGATAATATCTTAAATCTGTGCCGCGGTTGGTTTGTTCATCTGATTGTCATGCGCTGCAAGGAAATAACTTATTGTTTCTCTTTGAAAGTGTTTCTTTTGATCAAACATTTTGTACAGAGGTATAGTTTTATTGGGGTTTAACGTGATGATACGTGCATAAATGCATTATTACGAAATTTGTGTAAAATAAAAAAAAGTCGCAATAACGAGATAAAAAAGTCGTAATAAAACGGATAAAAAGTTGTTATAACGAGATAAAAAAAAAGTCGTAATTAGAGATAAAAAGTTGTAATAACGAGATCTATAAAAAAAAAGTCCTTCTTATGAGATAGTTGAAGAATAGATAGAAAGGACATTTACGGGTATAGCATTTCCGAGTGGATCATAAACAATATTCAGACCGGCGCGATGGCCAAGTGGTTAGGGTGTTCGCTTCATGTTGGTAGACTGGTGCTAGAATCCAAGGTGTGGGTTCGAATATCAGTCGCGTCAAAACCTAAGACGTTAAAATTAGGCAATCTTCTCGCTTCCTGCTAAGCGCTAAGCATCACTGGGCAGGAAGAGGACTGGTTTGCTCGATGTCAGGAAAATGAAACCGAATGAGGTATCATGTCAATGTGTCTGTGGTGTGAACTGTCAGTGAAACAGTACTTTAAAGTCGCCAGAAGTGCGCACTGTCACACGCAGACACCGTTTCGATGACCTATACATGAGTAAAAGGGACGCAAAATCCCAATAAACAAACAAATAAAACATTCATATTTAATGATTATTAAAGATAACGCAATAATAACAATATATATACATATACTATATACATGATTTTTATCTCCTTATTTCGATTTTGTAATTTAATTTTAACTAATTCAAATTGAGCCCCGACATTATAAGCTACATTGCAATTATATATATGCATTTATGTTTCAGAATCACATACATCAGACGAAGCTTTACGACAAATTGCAACAGAGAGAAAGAGACGGGAACGTTTTGGAAAGAAGCAATTTCTAGAGGAGCAACGCAAGAGAATGATAAAGAACAACGAAAAGCAACAGCGATGGAGAGTAAAAAAACGTGAAAGTATGCGCAATATTAGAGATTCTCCTGAAACCTGTGTTGTGACCGATGCAGCTTTTCAAAATAAAATGCAAAAATGTAGAGCCTTAAAGAAGTTGAAGGACAGTTTACCAATGTCACCTTCACGCAGAGCATCAACAATTAAAGCGTATTTGCAAAATTCAAAGTCGCCTGCTGTACAAGCGTTACAAAAAGGAAACGTAGTAAAATCGCCTACAGATGATCGCGAAAGTACCCTTGGACTTGCTGTTCTTAAAGATATCAATTCAAGCCTATCGGACACAAAGCTTAGGAGATCAGATGACGCGCGTGCTGCTCTTAATTTTTTAAGTGTATCCGTTTGTGGCGAATCGGTCAAAAAATCTAGGTAAAAAAACACTTTAGCAAAGAAATTGGGATTGCCTGTCAAACGATTATCGAAAGGCTTCGCGATTCGAACAAATGTTCTACATACACAACAATCATGTTTTGAATACACGAAACGTAAAACTCGTTCCGATGCGCTCAGTGATGATACTAGAAATTTGGCGTATAACTTCTGGTGTTTACCAGAAAATGCTCATCCAACGGGAAACAAAAAAGATGTAAAACGGGTGAGAATTGGGGTCAAGAAATACTCGTCACACGCTATATATATACTTGAAAAAACTCAAACAGAAGTATATAATGAGTTCAAAATTAAAAACCCGGATACTAAAATGTCACAGCGGACATTTGAGAAATGCAAACCATATTTTGTAAGATCTGCTAGCCCAAAAGATCGTGTTACATGCTGTTGTCGTTATCATCTTGAAATGAAATATGTTTTCAAGCCCTGTATGGAATACAGGAAAAATCACAATTCATCCATATCACGCCTACCCGTGTTTGAAAGTATTTATGACGTTTGTAATGAAACATTATGCTCCCCTTCCTCGGACGGATTCCATAACAAAGAATGTCACGATCGCGAATGTAGTGCGTGCGGAGTAAAAATGTTTGAAGTTTCCGACGAAGAATTGAGGACTGACGACGATGCACCGTTTGTTACATGGGAGTGTTTTAAATACCAGACCATACAAAAAAAACTCCAGTTGTTGAAACAATCAACAAAACCAGGTCATATGTTCGAGTACCTCCGCAAACTACTAGAAACGTTTCCTGGTCATAATTTTCGCGCAAAATGGCAGAATAAACAAATTAAATCATTAGTAGATAACTTACCAATAAACCACTGCGTGACAGTACATGATTTTTCGGAAAATTATAAATGCGGAGAGAAGGTTGAGCTGCAATCGAACTATTTTCAGAAAGTTGAGGTATCCATTCATGTTTCCCTTATTTACAGACATGCTGTCCTTGAAGTAGATGGTGTCGACAGCACACAGGAAGAGCCTTATATTATTACCGAACACTTTTACGTCATTTCGCCCGATGAAAAGCATGATCAACATTTTACTCATCACTGTCAGAAAATAATATCTGAATATCTCCATTCCATTTCCTGTCGTGTAGATAGTATGCACGAGTTTTGCGACGGATGTGCGTGCCAGTACAAAAGTCGGCATTGTTTTGGTGATGTAGTGAATTCCGTACAGGAATTCGGATACAAGAAACTCACAAGGAATTTTTTTGAAACGAGTCATGCGAAAGGACCCCAGGATGCCGCGGGTGGTTTTCTAAAAAACCAAGCAGATCTTGCCGTTCTTCGTGGGAGATGTTTGATCCAAAATGCGGCCGATCTTTTCAGTTTCGCCGATAAAACCTTGAGGAGTCCAAAATCTCACGGCTGTAAACGAAGAATATTTAGATACGCAGAAACCATTCCAAGAGATATTGAAAGGTTGTTTACCCCAATACCCGGGATAAGGTCTATCCATCAACTAATCGCAGATGACACTGGATCTGGGCACGTGCGCTCATTGTCATACTACGAATGTGAAGACTGTCTAGACGGTAATCAATTATTGTGCAGCAACAGTACCGCTCTTGGCAAGTTTAGTGGGTTGACTACTGAAAGGGAGGGGGGAGATTGCAGAGAATCTGTTGATGACAATGATGTTATGGTTACTTCAGATTATATAACAAAAAATACGATTTTCGCAGTTTTGTGTGATGACCCCGAAAATGATTACTTCTTGGTTAAGGCAAAAACGAGCAGTGTAGTGTTAGACAAGGACGAGACGGACAAGTGGGGAGCTCGATACACCAGTGGTACCAGCGTCATTAGAGGAAGTTATTTCCAACAACAGGACAATCCTCTGTGTTTTCGTCTCGTCAAGAGAAAACCCGCTTTGGTGCCATCTCAGTCCGTGTTATATATGTGTACCAGTTTTGAAATTACAGACGATATCGTGAGCTTAAGTGAGGATACCCATCAAGCCATTCTCAAATGTGTGTCCGAGTCAACGTATTTTAGATAAATTGTATCAGGGTTTATATAGCTTTCTCTAATTGAACATATAACGTATACTATTTGGTGAGTTTTTGTTGTTTATTTACAGCTAATTTAAGGTTTATGGTTTATTGACATGATCTTGATATTAGCCTTGGGTAACAATTTCATTAATTTAAGACAAATGTGACATAAAGACTAATAAAATGACCTTATATGACGCCTTCTCTGTAATAACGTCAAATAGCGGCGTTTGAATGCTAATAACGTCAAATAGCGGCGTTTTAACGCCATTTATGACGTTACCGAAATAGGTACCAATATCGTGCGTAACGTCTAAACATATTACAGAAATCACATAATCTTGTACTGGTAATTTTACATTTAAATAAAAAGTTATTATTTGGAACTATCCTCATAATGTATTTATATTGAAATGCTCTTAATTTAGTGTTGATAAGAGATCTGAATGGTATTGTATGTACAATATTCTAGTTAATGTTATTTGTTTCTTGTTCCCATTTGATATGGGGTTTAATAACTAGATTATTTGTTATCCTGTTTAACTGTATATTATATAAGTATTTGTTTGGGCTCTTTTGAGTACTTATTTGTGTCAAAAGAGTTTGTTGTGTATTATTATTTAAATTGTTTTCAATTTTAAGGTTTGCTTTCCAATGTTTTGAAATACTTTGAATGAGTGTATGATATTTTAAAAAATCTGAGGCGTTTAAGGCGTAAACTGTTTTTATATGTTGGAAAGTGTAAAACAGTCTTAACCTATTATCAAAAACTTGATCAATATATGTTATTCCTTTGTCATATAAAGTTTTGTAAAAAATAGTTTTGTTATTGTTTATTATATAAGAGTTATTCCATAAAACTTCATTCTTAATATTTTGAACATTATTATTATAATTTATTTTTGACCATGACTGTATTATATCTAGTAAAAAGTTTGATTTTATTTTCAAAGTGTTATTTAAGTCCTTTGTATTAATATTACATTCAAATATAAAACTCCCTCCTACTCTTTCAAGCAAACTTAAATAAATATGTTTCCAATCTCCTGTGCTGTTGTTATTGGTTATTCTTTTAACCCAGCTTGCTTTTATTGAATTGATGAAAAGATCTATCATTTTCAAACCTCCCTTGTCATAGTTTTGTTTAATTGTTTTTCTACTTATTTTGTCTGGCTTGTTATCCCATAAATTTTTTGTTAATAGTATTTATAATATTCAGTGGTGGATTTTCTAAAACAGTAAGTGGATATATAAGTTTAGGTAAGGCAAATGTTTTGATAACTGTGATTTTGCCAATTAAAGATATTTGGTAATTTTTCCATTTATTGAGGCAGTTACAAAACTCTTTTATTTTGGGAATAAGATTATATTCATCATACATTTTTTTGTTATTTGAGAATGTAATACCTAGAGAATGTAATACCTAGAGTAGATGCATTTTCTGATGTCCAGGTGAATTTGTTTCCCGTATTAAAAGTCTCATTTGAGTTTTTTAAAGAACCAGAGCGCATAATTATAGTTTTATTTGAATTAAGTTTAAGTCCTGATATTTTACCAAACGTATCTATCTTATTTATTAAGTTTTTAAAAGTACTCATTGACCCATCCATCATAAAAGTGGCATAATCTGCAAAAGCAGTATGTTTTATCTCTCTATTGTATATATTTATACCTTTTATATTTGTATCTTTTTTAACTGATTTGTATAATATTTCAATAGTTAAAATAAACAAGTATGGAGAAAGAGGACATCATTGTCTTTTTCCTCTATTAACTTTAAAAAATTCCGACATGTGACCATTATTTATAACACAACTTTGTTGCATCATTATAAAATAGCTTTATCCAGTTTATAAAAGAAGTTCCAAAGTTAAAGTAAGTAAGTACTTTAAAAATAAAATCATGGTCAATACTATCAAAGGCTTTCTGGAAATCTGCAAAAAATATCAGGCCAGGGTTATTGTTATCATTTAAATTTTCAATTTCTTCAAAAATAGTACGAATGTTTTCACCTATCAATTCGATGTTAACACTTCTAAATGTTACAGCAAATGACACGCTATCCGTTATACAAACAAAACACATATTTTGAATACGTCATAGCTTTTGCGTGACAACACCGTCATCTTGTATGTATACCTCATAAACCGACGTCACAAACGTTATACTAACGTTATTCTATCTAACAACGTCAATTTTTAACAAGAACATAATGGAGCACAATTTTAGAACGCTAAATTTAACAAATATAATATCTTTCAGTGTGGAGTATGCATCCACAATTTAAGAGTCGAGGATAGATAACATCCTTACATACGTTCAAGATTTGAGAGACGATTTCGCATACTATGCCCGCAAAAAACTATCGAGGATGACAGTATATGGGTGGAGACTGTTTCCAAGGATTTTTAGAGTTCCGGACAATTATCGGAGGATTTTGTCAAGAAAATCCAGCAAAATAACAAAGGAGTTGCTTAAGTTATACGGCCCTATTATATTATCAAGGCTGGATACAGGTTTTGACTTCAAAAGACCTGGGACATTTGCGCCTCCTTCTACGCCAGTCGACATGAGTGACGAATGCGACGATGAAGTGGAGTTCATTAAATACAATTACTCACTTCAAAAGGACACCTTGCCAGATCTAAGAGAAATGATTGAATCACAGACGTATGCATTCAAACAGTTTTTCCAGGACTGTCCTGACCTGTGCGATTACGACAGCGAGTCTGACGAGGACGTTATTTGCATCACGAAGTCCGGGGCTCGAGTTGATTCACGAAACTTCACTGACATTGCTAAATAACCAGTCAACTTTTGTAGTTTCTAAAGATATGGATATCGAGGGCTTTGCGTGAAACGGTTGTAACTAAAAAAAAATATTTTTTTTACCAAGGTTAATCACCTCGCCATAAAGTCTTTATAAGCGTTAAATCATTTTTTCTTGGTAAACAATGGAAATGTAGGTGCCATTGCTCGTTCTGAGCATTGCATTGTTTACAAAGGGGTCAAAATTGCCCTTAAACCAGGGTTTTCAAAATAGGTTTTTAGTTACAACCGTTTCACGCCAAGCCCTCGATATATGACGGTAGTAATTGGAGAAAAAAATGTCACAGCTGTTTAAAACAGGAACAAGAGAAAGTTGATGCAAGGCATCAATGTCGCCGGAAAAGACTGCATTGATTTATTTTTTAACACATATGTATTCTTGACTTTCATTAGTCTAAACATACACATAATGTTTTCATAAGGACTAATTTCAGGATTTTTGAAATTCCACATAGATCTACAAATTTCAGGATTTCTTTTGGTCAGGATTTTGGATGTTTTGTATTTGTCAAAAAAAACAACAAATTAATACATTTTGGGATTTAAATCTACATGCAATTAAAAGCTATTAAACCCTTTCCATGTCTGAAGCAACAATGAGAACCTTTAATCGCTTAAAACATTGAGAAAACGGTTAAATTGCTGAAGACATGAACTTCCTCCTTTTTAATACTAATTATTTCACAAGTAGACCACACTTGTAACA
>JASEVX010000017.1:3518852-3554020 GCA_031761405.1 Serripes groenlandicus | reverse complement strand
AGCGGTTAGAAACTTTCTCAGTTTATTGACACGATGCGGATAGATACGGATTACTTACCTTCCATTACCTTCTGCTACCTGTAGATGCGGATATATGCGTTAAGATACCCTCATATATGGACTGTTGCGCATGCCTTGCGGAAAGAATGAGTTACGTACACAACCGCCATATGCATTTTGAACAAATTACATCAACAAATTATTGAAATATTAAATTGAATAACTGCTAAAGTTGGATGATTCTGTCCATAACTAGGACACAGTTGTGTGCAATTATGAGGATAAACATGCCTGCAAAGAGGCAGAAGAAGAAGAGGCAGCTTCCCAAGAAGGCACACACTCCACCTCCAACACTTTGAAATGTTGAATATGAACCCTTACAGTCATGGTGATGATTTAATAAAGGTTTAACATGTAAATAATTTGTCTTCTCTTTCTTTCTTTATTTCTTTCCTCAAATAATAAAAAGGGAGAAATACATAAAGGTCATAAAAGAAATATAAACTGAATCTTACACCTATATTAGACATTTATTCATCTTCATTTATAAAAGGGATCAAGATTAAAACATTAAAGGTCCAAGAGATTATTAATTATTTATTTTAGCATAAATTTATTTACCTTTTATTTCACAATCATTAATTCTTTGTCCTTTATTGGACAACTTAATAAAAAATAGGTCAAATATGTATTAGAAATGGTGACTCCACTTTTGCAATTAACAAGTTCATGAAATGGTGAACTCACTTTTGCAATTAACAATCATTGCACAGCACCATACGCCACTGACATTGACCCGGCCTCTCAGTTGTAGTAGTTCGTGAGATCAAGTCTCTGTCTCTTCGCCACCCTACTGATGTTGTTGCGATACAGCCGCCTCTCCAAAGCATCCAGAACAACATCATCTCTCCACGAGCCGGGGATGAGGATGTGCTGCTCGTTCTCACGGTGAACCATCATCTGTGAATGCCATCCTCGGCACATTGTGGAGTGTCACACACGCAATCACCATGGTTTCCAAGTTCTGCGGCTCCTGTCGGAGGGTTATGAGCAGACAGCGCCAGTGGTTGGCCAGAATGCCAAAAGCGTTTTACACACATCGTCTGGTACGTGATAGGTCATAGTTGAAGACCCGCTCGTTCTCTTTCAGAGGCGTAGCGGCAAAGGGCTTCATCATCCTCTCGTTGGGGGCAAATGCATTGTCCCCGATGATGAAATACGGCATCTGACGGTCGTCGGCAGGCAGAGGTTCGGGTTCCGGGAAGCCGATGATGTTGGAGATAACCGCGTCTGAAAAAGCCGACTCGTTCCACAGCTGGGCATCATATGCTGCATCTAGGGCACCGACTTGGGCCCACATGAACCTGTAAGTCGCATCAACGAGAGCTTATAGCACAATGGAGTGGTGCCCCTTGTAGGCATCTAGCACCTGGTGAAAGGTCCACCGGCTGCTGTAGCCTGCAGCAACCTCCTTCCACCCTCAGCTGTCGCTGGGATGGTGACAAACTATGCGTCATATTCGTCCCAAATGGCCTGACAGACGTCGCGGACTATAAGTGAGATTATGTTGTGCGGCACATAGAACAGGTACATCATCGACTTGTAGCAGTCCCCAATGGCCAGATGCCTGAGTGTGCTGGCAACCTTCGGTCCAACCTCCTGCGAGTCTCTGTACCATTTGGGTTTTTACGAAGTCTCGGCGTGAGTCGTTCCACCAGGTCTCGGAATATCTCGGGTGTGAGCCTGGTGAAGTTGCGGAACGTCACCAAATTCTCGTTTCTCAAGAGCATCATGAGGTTGCCATACGCTCCCTGTTCCGGCCTGAGAGTTATCAAACGGTGGACTCACCACCTCCTCTCCCGACGGCGTGTCATCCAGATACGCAAGAGATGTGCATAAATGAGTGTGAGGTTCATGTTGGACTGGCTGAGTTTCAGCAAGAGCAGTCTGCATTCGTTGTCCATGGCTATGGAAATAGGAAGACCATCCAGTATATATATATCGAGAAAACTTCCCGGAATTGTATGTTAACATGTCTTTTTGTTTTGCCAAAGTGGTGAAGACCGTCGCATAAGAAGTTAATGGAACGCAGGAGTCTGTAACAATCCTTATATATCCGTATTAATGCGCAATTATTCGCATTCATCCCCACAAAAAGGTATCTGTCAATATTGGAACGCAAACTATCCGTATTGAAACGTTTCTGTAGGTAACAGTCCATAACAATACGCAGAACGAAACCTGTAATTAACCGTAACGATCCGCATGAAACCGTATTAATCCACAACTTGGGATGAAAGGTTTAGATACGGATTAGATACGGATAAATGCCTTCAGTTACGTATCATTACGGTTTTCTCGTCCGCGCCTGAATTTTGAAACTTTTCATAATTTGGACGCGGATCGTTTGGACACTGCGGATACGATACAGACAGTTAAGGACTCTGCGGATGCGATACGGACCATTACGGATTGAACGGATCGATACGAACGAGTCATCCGTAGCATCCGCAGAATCCGTATGTGTGTGTCTGACTAGGGCATCAGCGCCAACTTTTAATCAAATGTAACAAAGGATTAAAATACATTGTTATGGAGAAACCGAGGATTCTTATATTAATCACACTCGGAAGGTGTTGTCATATCATGTATTGTTATACTACGGCCAGGGTTCTAAATCATGAAGCAGCCAGCTGCCTTGTTTTAAGCTGCTTTCAGTTATTTAAAGTAAGTGCGGTCTAATGGCTGCATTTTATGAGCACTGGGAGGTAGCATAGTGATCAGTTGAATGCCGTTTTCCCGACAAAAATCAACATCCGCAAGTGTTTTATTACTGTGATGGCTATCTAGTATTACAATGTGATGTTTTTTCTTGAAAGGATTGGAAATTTAAGCAAAATATTCTAACCACTTAACAAATAAATCCTGTTCGACCCGGCCAATTTTACTGGAATAGCCATCTGTTTTTCCTTATATGGGTGTTTAATGCCAATCTGTTCAGACAAATCGGAAGGCAATTTTCTAATATCTTAAACATTTTCGCTCCATTTCAACTATATGCTTTTTGAGCTCAAATTCAACGTCTCCCGGCAACGCATTTCTGTATCGACCAAGCTTTATTTTTTCGGGCTCAATCAAACTATTGTCTCTGTGGCGTCTTATTGTACGCGCTCGAATGCCATGATCTTAATTTGCTGGCCTGAATAAGAGGTACTCCATCATCGACGTCTTGCAACGCTTCTTGAAGTTTTTCTTTTATAGTTTTCTTACCATTTCTAAAAATGACAAGAAAATTAACGAGTATGTTATTGTTATGCCATGTTTTCTTCCTATGATGCAACACGGTTGTTTAAATCCACGATGCAATAAGTCTGTCGTTAACAACAATGACTGTAAGGAAAGTTCAGTAAAATTTGTGTTAGCGGTCACCTCTGTTAACTAGCCAACTTGTATTAAGCAGCCAGTAGAAAGCACAGGCTGCATCTTACATGGAAGGTTATGGATATATAGTAAATTCTTTATTTACTATCCGTAGCTTTCCAAAACAGCTAGTTAGGTAAGATGCAGCCTTTGGTAGAAAGTTAACCAAAAGATATTTATTATATATTTGACTTGTAATAAACAGCCAGTGAAGTAAACAGTCTTGGGCAGACTTTTCCCTGGGTAGCTGCTTAATACTGTTTTGATTGTAGGCAGTTGCCTCGAAAGAAGTTATGAGAAGTTCTACTGCAATACGGTAAACTCACAGGCTGCATCTTACATGGAAGGTTATGGATATATAGTAAATACAGATTTACTATCCATAGCTTTCCAAAACAGCTATGTAAGATGCAGCCTGTGGGTAAACTAACCATATAGAGATAAGAGTGTATTGATGTTGAAAATGGCATCAAACCTATAGCTAATCAACCAATCAACATGTGATGACATAATTCAAATTCTTCTAAACTATTTGACTGGTCTAGCAAATTATTCTAGTAGATGTATTTATATTGATATATCTCAAAGAACAAATAGTTCGATATGTCTAAAATGTAAAGTAATCAAATATATCAACATATCAAATAGATTGTAAGGCAAACAAAACTTGGCTCATTGCCCCCATGTTGTATTAATGATTTGCCTACATCATTTTCTAAAGTGTAAATACGTATCATGGGTAACCAATCCATATATCAATGTTTACAATATGACAAAGAATGTGACTAAATCCCTGTATATTCAAATTACAAGAAATAGTTACGTCATAAACAAACGTCATCAAATATTATAAGCCTCTCTGAGCGTTTGACCTAGTACCAGGCATGGGCGTTTTGCCCCACGTTATGATGAGAGTACATGTTGAATCGCTTTCGTGAATTAAATTAAAGTCGTCTGCTGCATATACTCATTTAATATCGATAGTCTGTAGTTCTATAGATGTAAACTATATTAACTCTCCGGTCCAAAATATATTGTTTTCCCCTTTAGGTACTGTATGTAAAAACTCGCCGAAAGTCAGTATTATTAGAGGACAGGGCTAAAACATAAACTATATATGTTGCAACATGCATGTACTTATTCAACCCGTTCTAACACACAAACGCTTTATGCAGCCGACGACTTTTGAAAACATTCTGGCAAGAAAAAAATTAGTACGATTAACACTTTTCAGTTCACCTATGCACGAAGTTAGGTGACGTACGAAACTGTATTATGATGACGTCATTTCAAAGATATGTAGTTGTGACGTAATAAACTGTATTATAGTGTCATCGTTTAAAAGTTGTATGATATATCGCTTGAATTTATACATAGTCTCTACCTATTTATCTTGCCGTTAATGCTCGTAATGTCAAATTATATTCCACTTAATACTTCATCAATTTTGATTCCGTATTAAATATTATATATTCTATATTTTTTGTTGTTTTCAAACATTTTTGGTTGAAATTGACCCTGAGGTTCCGGAGATGTTGTTGAAACAAAATGCTGCCGCCTGGAACAGGGTGGTCACAATACAACTCTTGAGTAATTTATGCTCATTTAAGCTTTAAAAAGTATTTTTATGAACTCATTGCAGTTTAATACATATAGATCTACTCGTTTTTCTTTGGAGAAGATTTCTTAAATTCGTCTCGAAATAGAGAGTTATTAACCTCGCCAAGAGGCTCGGTTAATAACCGTCTTTTTCTAGACTCATTTAAGAAATCTTAATCTCCAAAGAAAACTCATGATGGATCCTTTTTATCACCTAAACAGTGTGTTTTAATGAAAAATATTGACAACATCAAAACAAAGACCGAATAACATATTCTTCATAAGAACTTGTGATTCACAGCATAAAAAAGTAGTCCTCATCATTTTTCAATAAGAAGAAAAAAAAAACAATGTTTTAAACAATTAAGACTCGTTATTTATTCAAAATAACGTATTATTGCATTTTTCAATGTGTAAAATTTAACAACTTAATTAACAATAAACAAAATAAAGATAAAGGTCAAAATGACGTCATCAGTAGTTTTTGTTATCACACGTTTATGATAACGTTGTTCCGTGATTTGTTCTCAACTTGAAAATAAGGGTATGTATGTGATAAATAAATATCTTGGAACGTAGCGTTGAATAAAGTTGTGTAAATCAGTGACACTGCACCTGTATGTTGTATGTTTATTACTCTTTTGAGGGTAACTTATCTTTTCCCCACAATTTCGCTTTTAAGGATGTACTGAACTGAAAAGTGGATTTTTCATAATATTTAACTTTTGTTGTAATATTGTTTTTTTGAAAGTTGGATATATGTTAAATTAAAAAAAAAAAAAAAAAAGGTATGGTACTGGGCTTTTTTCTTTGCTAGATCAATTTATAAAAGCCTTATGATGAGGTTTTTTTTGCTATTTCAGCCCATGAAAAAAAAAAAGTTTTCACGCAAATTGCCGATATTTGAAAGATGATATGCTAATTGTTTATCTTCTTGTGGTTTAAATCTCATTCTGAAGGTATTTTATCCATATCTTTGGAAGTTCATGCGATACATTGTAGTTAAAGCTAAAAAATAGACACTATTTGACACTAATGAAAATCCATATTTGTCATATTTATTAATAGACAATTTCAAAACTTTGAAATAAGGAAAAAACATATTTGTAATATTTAACTTTTTCTGAAACTTCTCTAAGTTATTTCAATTACTATCATTTATCAGATTTTAATAAGAAAAGTATATGTCACTGGGCAATATTTTCAGTTTTTCTTCTTTGAATGTCTAAAAAATGTTAAAATATGAATATATATTTATTAATTTTTCAAACATATCTTCAAATGTCAAAAAAGTTTTCCAATATTTTCTACTTTTTTTCAAAACAATATGATACTATACAAGTTCTAGATTAAAATTTATATACATGGACTTTAATATGTTCTCTTTGCCCAGTTTTATTTCTTAATCAAACACGGCAACTGGACAGCGTCTCACGAACAAATTGAAGGCTCATGAAAAAAATAGGCCCTTTATCTCAAGCAAGTTTTATCCATTTTTTTTTAAATTTTGAAGAATTATAAAAAGGTATAATGACTAAACAGGTTTTAATTGACAACAAAATAAGAAGATTTAATAAGAAAGTAAAAAAAAAAAATTGTTTTCTTTAATTTCAAAACCTCAGTTCAGTACATCCTTAAGTGCGATTACAGTACACAATTAGTTTTCAAATTGTTGTAAAAGGGAAGCAATCACTGAAGAATTTTTAAATATCTAAACTCAGTCATCATGGGAGGATCCAGGATTTTGGGTTAAAGGGAGGGGGGGGGGGGGGGGGGGGGGCGTAAATCCAACAACTACTAACTTGAAAACTTGAACTAAACATTGTTTTATCATACATAGCATGTATTATATATACGATATAATATATAATTATACTATAGAGAGCATTAAACCTGTCATTTCCCATTGTGCTCCTTAATTTGTTCTTAATTAATTTTAAGGAAGAGTTTGCTCTCTCTACTGAGCTTGACGTAACTGATGTTAGTATCAGGAAGTGCAACACCGTGTAGATGTTAGGATATATCAGCTTGCACATACTCTCATCCGCTAGTGTTGATTGCAAAGAGTCTGGCTTTACTTCTTTGTTTGACCAAAGTCGTTGCCACAATCTTAACTCTTGGTAAAATCCAGCTAGCGATGGCAAGTCCTC
This sequence comes from Serripes groenlandicus, assembly GCA_031761405.1. Taxonomy (NCBI): domain Eukaryota; kingdom Metazoa; phylum Mollusca; class Bivalvia; order Cardiida; family Cardiidae; genus Serripes; species Serripes groenlandicus. Next base: position 3,546,851 of record JASEVX010000017.1, on the reverse strand, counting down.
TCTGAAATACTGATATATATATAGATGACGTCGCAGGTTACTTCATTCATCAAATGGTGATGCTTCGGAATGAAAACAAGGGCCTGCGCTGCTTGTTTTGAAAGGCTGCTAACCTCATATTGACCTGACTCAGTAAAGCATCGACAAAGGGCAAGTAAATTGCAATACGAAAGTACTCTTTTGGAGTGGACGACGGAACGTTGCTTCTTTGGGTCTGCCTCCCAAAGCGTCGTGGGGGTTCAAGAAAATGTATATTAACAGTTGATGCCATCTGTGTTGCCTTATCGAAAACCTTATCAAATTCGTCCTCGTCGTTCCTGAGCTCCGCCACAGTTGACTTGACTTCTTCAACCATTCCGTATGCTTGGAGCTTCCTACTTAGTCCACTGAAGTAGCCAAAATACGGATGAACAGTTTGGAAACATACGATGAAGGTTGGATCTGACATCTTCTTCAGCAGTCCGTTGGCGTCTACAGCAGCCTTGGCGTCCCAGCCAGCTTCCAATGACGATATGGCTTCTAGGCACATCAACAACGCCTTGTATATTTCGTCAAAATCATCCAGGTATGTGTGTTTCGCGATCCATCTCGTCATACAAAACAGCTTGAACTTGCTCTTCTTTATTTGCTCAACATGTCTCGTGTTCACCTCGTATATTGCTGATTCAAGTATCCTGCTTCGTTTCGGAGAATACTTGAAGAACAAGCCTAATTGTTTCAAGGAATCATATGAACTTCCTTGACTTGACAACTTTTGCTGAGTGCTAAGTTCAGATCATGACTTGAACAGTAATGATATACAGCTTTAGGGTATTGCTGTTGAATCAATGCTGCGCAATCGTTGACTCTCCCTGCCATATTCCCGGCACCGTCCATGGTCTGGGAGCGGCACATACTAGGATCAAGGTCAACTTCTGTGAACGCTTGAAGAATTTTCTCAGATATTGCAGCACCTGTAATCTCTTCACAAGCCACAAATTCCAAGAGCCTCTTAATAGGTCTTGAATCAGGTTGTGTGTACCGCAGAACGATGCCAAGTTGTTCCCAATTGCTGATGTCCGTTACTTCGTCACACTGAAATCCAAAATAGGGACCAATAGCTTGTGACTTAACTTCGTCCACAATTGTCTTTTGAATGCACGTCTTTATACAATACAGCAACTCATGCTATGCCGTTTTTGACGTGTAATGATGCGTTCTTTGCACACGATGAAAGGCGTTCTTGCAGTAATTTGTCACCGGCATCAACACGAAACTGTAGCAATTCCTTGAAATTACCCATATGTAAAAAAAACCATCTTAAATCTGTCTGAGACAGCGTACTGCTGGATGGACCAAGTTTTTTTTCGCTTCGGTGGGTCGGACATTTTCCATGTATCGGTCTTTAAATATCGGAAAGGTGCAAAATCAGCGAAAACTAATGAGCGGAAATTGAACTAATCAGCAAAATGCAGTTGATAACCTTGGTCGTATTTAGGGGGGGGGGGGGGGGGGGGGGGGCGTACGCCGCCCCCCCCCCTCCCCCCCCCTTAAATCCGCCAGTGGTCATTTCCCATTTAACAGTTACAAGTTTGAGGCGGGTGCTGGAGAACTCGGCGTAATACAAACTCGCCGTAATAGTACTATAGAGTAACCACTCGGATAACTCGCCGAAATAAGGATTATTATAGTACTATACACTTAATAAGGATAATTATCGATTATAGTAACTTTGAAGTTAAATATATGTTAAAAACATTAATTTAACGAAAAGATGTTTGTTTTATTATATTGAAATTTATACCGCGTTTTTTGTGGATGATTGTCGGCATACTTCTTTATAGTCTGGGGTTAATTATTATTAAAGAAATATTTTATTTAAAAATTAATGGACAGTCGGCTTTAATCATACATCATGTTAATTGCTAATTAAAAATACATGTGAAATTAAGAATTGATGTTTGTCTTTTGCCATACGCTTACACAAATAAAAATACACAACACTATTCTTGTTTATATATTGAATGTTCAACACATTGTAAGAAAAGAAGCCGATAACTTTCAACTTATTTTCCCCAATAAATCTTGCAATTATTAACAGAAACCGAGGAACAGGCAACTAAATTATTATATATTATTTTCAGGTGTTCAACTGTCTGCGCAGACATATTCCACAACCATTGGTAGAATGGGTCATGGTAGACTTTGAGGCTGGTAAGTTGTTAACACATATAACAGTAAAAACAAACTATCCAGTAGCAGATGACTTTGAAAGGTCTTATCATTACATATAGTTTCCAGGGTGTGTAGTTAAAGGTTGCGTATTCCACTGGGCACAGCGGGTGTACCGAAAGATACAGGATGAGGGACTGGCCACCGCGTACGGGTCGAAGGGAGACAAGTTTATGTTTCTTCGTAAGGTTAACTTTATGGCTCTACCGTTCTTGCCTGCCGAACACATCCGAATCACAAATAAAGGAATCAAATATAGTTGAAAACATTGTTGCAAAGGGAGTAATTACTCGTTGTCATTAAGTATGATTCAAGGAATATTAAATATTTATCTAATTTTTTACTATTTTTTTCAAATACGAAGATGAAGATCTGACAACAAGCCAGTTGTTAAGGACTTGCAGCATGATTTCCGGACTGGCAACTGTCGGCAGTACAGACAGAATCCACGACGAGGACTTATAAGAAAATATGTGTATGATTAGACATAAGTGTGTTTATAGGTGTATATAATGATGAAAAACAAGTGTAAATAATTTATATATATATATATATATATAGAATACATTTCTTCATTTTAAAAGGGAAAAGGATTGAAAACATTGAAAAAAGAGTACACATTTTGTATAATAACTTCATTCGGTTAAATTAATGAAAAATAAAAAAAAATATCGAAGCATATATTTTCAATAAAAAGAATAAGATTAAAATGATTAAATTATAAATACAAATTAAATATACAATTAAAATCATAATATTTTAAAACTAATTGAATGTGTTGCAATCTTTCAATCAAATTGGTCAATTAACATCTTATTTTAACACCTTCATATCGATATAGATTATATAGTACTATAATAATCCTTATTTCGGCGAGTTATCCGAGTGGTTACTCTATAGTACTATTACGGCGAGTTCACCCGAACTCGTTTGAGGCGGAGTCAACATATCATCCAATGAAACCTAGAAAATTATTATTTCCGAGTTGTTGTAAAAGTACGTGATTGGATATAAACTGAACTCGTCACTCTCCGATTACAGCCGAGCATTCACGGAAATATGTAAACACCCAAACCGAAAGTAGGAATTTCACAACATTGCAAAGCAAAACATTTATATATGTGGCTTGTCAGCAAAATATCTCGAATATTCTTTGGGTGTTTAAAAAACCACTGATTGCACAATCTACTGTTATTCTTCAGTCATACGAGCTACTGTAACGACACAAAATGAGCGAAATTACAGAATCGTGTCTTTATCACAAAGATCGCAGCGAATTTACAGCGATCCAGAAGGAAGTACAGAAAAGAGGATGGATATCACAAAAATATATACACCGATTAGCCATGGCTGTTTGTTCGTGCAGACGACACTTGCGAGGTAAGCGTTTTTACACAGTCTTCAGTAATAAACATTATTTATCACAAGCATACTTCGAGGTAAGCTTTATTACACAGCCTTCAGTTGTAAACATTATTTATTACAACTATCTTCTCCAGATTTTCTTTTCAACGCAGAAATCTAAAATAAAAACAAAAACATTCAGTCATTTTAGTTACATTTTATTTCGTTACAGTTACTTGTCTGGATTGGACGTTGTTTTAAAACATTATTGACAAAAAGGGGAAATTGCTCATGATAAGAAACTTTTCCATTTTCCTTTGTATACCTGTACATTTCCCATAATTTGTCCCATATCTTTTCAAAGTCGTCTGCTGCATATATACCAAACAAGTGTATGGGAAAAAGTTAACCCTTTCCCTCATATAAACACTTTCGGACGCCTCTGCAGCAGACAGCTTTTTGAAAACATAGTGACAAAAGAAGAAATTGCACAAAACGTGCAATTTCTCCTTTTGCCACAATGTTTTCCACTTTTAGTCATAGGTTATCCATTTAATTATGGAGATTTTCTATGTTTTGACAAAATATGTTCAAAGTCGTCTGCTGCAGAATTGTCGTATGAGGGAAAAGGTTAATGTAGATGGCGAGTGAATGCACAGAATCACCTGATCTTTGTCCGCAAAAGCATTTATGATTAAGATCCTTGTGTCAGTTATTTCATATGACATATGAGCCGTCCCGTGTCACGGTGAGAAAACCAACATTGTGGACTCTGCATAAGGTATCGACCCTGATCAGCCTAAGCATGCTGCACAGGCTTACCCGGATATACACTTTTTTCCTCCTGTGGATTTTCTGGTAGAGGAATCATTACTCTATACCTCTATCCCCCTGAGACGGAATGTGTTGGCTCGGATCAGGCCGTGTGATCTGGGTTGATACATTACGCAGAGGCCATAATGTTGGTTTTCTTGCGGGATGGCTCATATAACTTTTTATTAATTAATTATTATCATGTACAATACATGTACCACTAAAATTTGTGAAATTCATTTTGACTTATCTGTAACTCAATACTGGTTACAAAGGTGGTTACAAAATAACTTACATAATGTTTCGAAAACCAGTTACCAGATCACTAGGTTACGAAACTACTGGCTCCCATGGCAATCTGGTAATTTACTGTAATATGTCAATAGGCTGTATATACGAAAATAAACTTTAAAAGAAATTTTCAATAGGCCTTTTTAGTGAATCAGTAAGCAAGTCCATTGGCTTAATTAAATTAAATCCACTTCGAAAGGACGTAATTCATGCGGGCAATTACATTACTACTACAAATCATAATTATTTGTAACGACATAATAGATCTCTAGATAAGGGGCTTTTTTCATGTTCTAAAATCGTTATTTGACCCTCTAACCCTATGTTTTGGGTACTCAAAAGAATTGTCTCAGTGAGACGATTCTTTTGAGTACCCACAACATAGGGTTTGCTTTAATAATAAGAGAGAAATTGTGGGAAAAAGAGCTGTATACTCCTCCTTATCTGGAACTCTGGGCATATATTTATAACTGTTATCCGACTTGCTTCCAATATTTTGGATATTTTTATATGAATGTAATGTACGTACTGTCCCTGGATTATGCGTTCAATCATCACAAGACATTAAGAAAAATATCGCACAACAGAATAGAATTTTCATTGTGAAAACAAATGATTTTTGTATAGGTTAAATCTGTTTCTGCTCAATATCTCAAGAACTCTACCACAAACACAAAAAAGGATCTTCTTGTTTATTAATCTTTTGTAAAAGTAAGCCTTTATTTCTTTACAGAGAGCCAGTATTCCCATGGTGAATACAGACTGAACTGTGTGAGAACCTATCTATATGACTTATTGAATAAAGATCCTCAAACTCATAACTGCTCTGACCAGCTGAAATTCTACATTCTGAACTGTCTAAATCATGCAAATGAAACCGAATACAGTTTGTGTAAATTTCTTGACATTTTATATCAGGCTAAACATGGGGACGTCAGTGCATTAGAGAGACAGAGAAAGATATCTGATTTGTTTAAAGTGGAATCGGAAGAAGAGGGAAAAGAGAGTAATGGGATGAAAATGACAAAGAATCAGGTTACTCTCATGTTACGAAAGAGGAAAAGGAAATACGAAATGAATGTTGTAAAGTTGCTGATGTTTCCTGGGAATTTTTCAAAATTGGTTGCAGAAAGCGAAATCAATGTCATTAAACGAAAGACGGGCAGTTTCATGGAAGCGCATAACTCTTTGAATGACAAAAGTTTTCGGGACAATAAGCATGAGACTTACGTTAAAGTGTGGGTCAAACCGGGAGAGAATTTCGAAAGCTTGCAGAATTGTTTGATGGCCAAGGCCTGCGCTCTGCAAAATGGTCTGGATAAAAAAAGACAGGTAGGTTTACACATGCAATTTGGTAGACAAGCTGGATTCAGTTCTGTCAGATATTTTGACTCTTTTGCTATTTCTATAGTGGTTTCTTTTTTTTTTAAATTAAAGTATTGTGAAAAGAGAGATATTTGGTAAAATAAACAGTTAATCCTTTTCACATACTGTTTTCGCCTTTGCCTGAATTTTTGTGAAATAGATCCTACTGTTCAGATGTTTTTGATATTAGTTAACCCTTTCACGCATAGTGACATACAAAAAATATACAGCAGACAACTTTCAACACATTTAGTAAAATACATGGAATCTCTATAAATGAAAAAGCTATTGTTGTATCAAGTTGAAAACATTGTGGCAAAATGAGAAATTGTTCATTTTCTCTTATTGCAATGATGTTTTCAAAAGTCATCTGCGTTAGAAAGCATCTGTATGTGGGAAAGGGTTAAGATTGAGTAAGAATACATTTAAATTAAATAAAGGTCACAGAGTCCAAGATAGATTAGACAAACAGATCTGCTCAATACAGTTGAATAGGACCAATAAAGTTATTTATCTATGTGTTTGAGGGATCCGTTGATTTATGCTTCATTTATTTATGTATTTTCAGCTTTGCAATTCATTGATGCTTAAATATTTTTAATTAAAAGCAAACCAGTGATACAATTATATCAAGAAAACAGCTGCTCTGCCGTTTTCAAAAGACAGATCTATTCAAGGAATTGGAGATTTTTTTTTACCTTTGCAACAATGTTGTCAAAAAAATCACCTGCAGCAAATGATGTAATGGTTACCCAAAGGAGTGGTCTCATTGACTGCATTTGGCATTAGCCCCCAGAGTTGACTTTAGTGGTATTCGTTTTAACAAGAGACAGCCTACTTGGGTTAATATCAGACCTACCCCAATAGGTAGGCAATATCTGGTAACTTATTCAAAACTAGTACACTTCGGTCTTGCAACATTGTAGAAGCCATGATGGACGATAATGGGAACCTGTTAATTAAGTTTTGTACATGTTACTGTTCATTGTCTAACACATATTTGTGTCAATCTGAGTAAAGAAGGTTTACCTGGGTAAGACAATTCATTGAGTGCAACCACATATGATTTGAACCCTTTCCCCATTTGTAGACGCATTCTGACACATCTGCAGCAGAAGACTTTGGAAAACATGATTGTATCAAAAGGAGAAATCTATGTAATGACTATATATTATAAACTCTCATTTATGGAGATTTTTTTATGTTTTTGCCTTTAGGTTTTATAAGTCGTCTGCTACAGATTTGTTGTATATGGAAAACATATTATAAATGAAAGGGTAATTACTGAAAACTGTGGCAAAAGGAGCAATTGATCTTTTTGAGCAATTTATCCTTTTGTCTCATTGTTTTCAATGGTCGTCAACTGTAGAGGCATCAAAATGTATCTGTATGTGGGAAAGGGTTAAAGGTCAAATAAGAATTCAAGAATATTTTATTGAACTCTTACCTAAATCTTTGCTGTGAATTTTAGGAACGTCTAGCAGGATTCGCAGAAGAAAGGAAAGTATACAAAGAATGTACAATATTACCTGAACAACGCCAGGAATATATTGGTAATTAGATTTTCTGATTTCTTTTTAACTTTGCCTCACAGAGTTAAGCCCCGGTAGCTCAGTCGGTAGCATTACTGGCTATCATGACAGGGGTTGTGAGTTCAAACTCTAGCTCAGTCAACAGTCTTTCTGACGTTTGACAAGAGTCAATACGACATACAATCTCATTAAAATCATCTCCTATTAACGCTACGCATAGGTACATTTGATCAGATCGTGTACTTTAGTCAGATTGTACGACACACATCATTCGTCTTCCACCAATGTGCTATCAGACTATGTTGAAAAGCAGCCAGTTGCTAGAGAATTGGCCGCCATGTGATATGAATGAACAATTGTTGAAAACGTTGCAAAACCCAATCAATCAACTTTCTCGCATACAACAAATCTGCAGCAGCGGACTGTAAAAACAAAGTTATGTACAATCCAACCTGTGTTTAAAGACAATCTGGTCTGTTCACATGTGGTCTTTTATTACAAGGTCATTTGGGAAATTTAAAGTGTGGTTGCTATAGACAGAGAATTGCTATACAAAGTTGGTCTTTAGCAGAGGAATAACTTCGTTAACCCTTTCCCTCATACGACAATTCTGCAGCAGACGACTTTGAACATATTTTGTCAAAAGATAGAAAATCTCTATAATTGAATGGATAACCTATGACAAAAAGTGGAAAACATTGTGGCAAAAGGAGAAATTGCACGTTTTGTTCAATTTCTTCTTTTGTCAGTATGTTTTCAAAAAGCTGTCTGCTGCAGAGGCATCAGAAAGCGTCTATATGAGGGAAAGGTAATACATTTATCGAGGCAAAAAAAGAGTTGAAAACATTTTGGCAAAATGAGCAATTTCATCTTTTGTACCAATGTTTTTTTCAGAAGTCGTCTGTCGCAGAGGCGTCAGAAAGTGTACGTATGAGGTAAGATGCTCCAATATCTGTCCGCATGTGGGAAAGGGTTAGTGAGAGATATTGAAAGTATCAACTGCTTTCTTTTTAGGTTACATTGACGATATGAAAGAAACCATGCATGAAGACTTCGGAAAGAAAGCCTGGAAATCCAAGCAAAAGTAAGATAAATGTATTTCTATTTCATGCAGAGACTTAATTTAGTTGTTTTAGTTTAGTTGAAACTTATTTATTTAACATTGATTGCGAAACAAGCTTTCAGCTTATATTTATCATGCTCAAAGTCAGAACCCGCTCCTCACAGGACTCAAACTCGGTTCTTTGGTATGAGAGTCAGACCACAGGCGTCCGAATTTCTATTACAGCAAAAAATCCCTCAAGACCCTCAACACCTTCCCACATACAACAAGTCTGCAGCAGAAAGCTTTGAAAACAACTTGTGGAAGACAGTGATGCAGAGGTAGAGCGTCTGACCACAGGCGTCCGAATTTCTATTACAGCAAAAAATGCGGAAAATCACATAATACCTCGTTAAAATACACAAAAAGTCTCTCTATATTGTCTATACGCTTTGATAAAAATGATCGTAATGGTAATTTGGGGAATCCCGCATGTGTTACTATAAAAAGCCCCTCTATACGTCCATATAGTGTAATAATAATGACAAGTTGTGCAACGGCATTTACCCCCTCACTCGATTCGGGCTATAATTTCCGCAGAAAAACGTCTTAAACGACCTGGTCCCAGGTAGAGACAGGTTCATAAATGATTTTTCTCGTGAGCCACCACATCAATATTTGCCAACCGACAAATACGCCGGCGTTTTTTAGCTTAATGTTCATTATATTTGGAAATTTGCAGTTGTCCTTACCACCATGCGCTGACGTCACAATAATCACGTTCCGCAGCGAATATTTAACACGAAATGACGCGCTTTTTTAGAATATTGTACCTGAGCAATGTTTGTTGGGGTTGGCATTTAATCATTTTTCTTCCAAAAATAATATTATTCATAAAATTTATGGTATTTATTTGTATGTTTTTGAAAGAAGTATAAAAAATAAGTTTTAGATCGTGTTTTAAATCGTTGTTTGATTAATCTGTGACGTCAGCGCATGGCGGTAAGGACAACTGCAAATTTTCAAATATAATGAACATAAAGCTTAAAAACGCCGGCGAGCGAGGGGGTAAAATGCCGTTGCACACCTTGTCATTATTATTACACTATATGGACGTATAGAGTGGCTATTTATAGTAACACATGCGGGATTCCCCAAATTACCATTACAATCATTTTTATCAAAGCGTATAGACAATATAGAGACTTTTTGTGTATTTTAACGAGGTATTGTGTGATTTTCCGCATTTTTTGCTGTAATAGAAATTCGGACGCCTGTGGTCAGACGCTCTACCTCTGCATCACTGTCTTCCACAAGTTGTTTTCAAAGCTTTCTGCTGCAGACTTGTTGTATGTGGGAAGGTGTTGAGGGTCAATTTAGGTTTATAGAAAAACCTTACCTTTTTCTGAGCTCTGTACATTTGACTATAGGCGCTTTCGCAACATTTTCCAGTCACCTTTTTGTAAATGTTTTACTCCCCATTATCAATAGCTTTTTCACAACTTTGAGAATATCAAGTCTATTTAACTGAAAATGTGTGAATGCACAAAGGTCATCATATTTTATCAATATTCTGTAAGTTGTCTCCCCTGTTTTTTATAACCAATTATTTTTTCAAGCGGCTTCAGCATAACACCAATGACATTGAAGGTAATTTTGTATACGTATGTGCGATTCTTTTAGTGTATCTTATAAAATATTATATAAGGTAGGCATTTAACCGTTTCCAAAATACAGATGCATTTTGTAAACATCTGCTGCACATGTCTTTTAAAAAACATTGCAGGAAATGGAGAATTTGCTAAAAATGAGCAATTTCTTCTGTTTTCTACTCTGTATCACAATTACAATTACAATTCATGAGATCTTAAATTTTCACCTTCAGATAACAATTCCCACATAAAGCAAATCTGCAGCAGACGACATTGAAAACAATTATGCAAGAATAAAGAAAACCTCTATAAATAAAAGTGTAATTATAGTATCGATGGCTCAGCGCAATACTAGGCTAACTCTATTTTCAATTTTTTTACAGGAGAGTGAAAAAACTGTTTACATGTTTTCCCTTTTGATATTTTGTAGATATTTTTTCTGTTCTATATGCTGATAAATGTTTCAAAACTAATGATCATATTCTTTTTAATCTGAAACTCTTTCTTAATAGGTTAAAATAAATTATTTGAGTTAACAATAGTTTTGCACTGAAAATCAATGATTTGTTGAAAAAAACTTAGCGCAAAACTAAACCTAAGTCAAGTTAGACATAGTTTTGCACTGAAAATCAATGATTTGTTGAAAAAAACTCAGCGCAAAACTAAACCTAAGTCAAGTTAGACATAGTTTTGCACTTAAAATTAATGAAATGTTGAACTTTTTTTATGTAAAACCTATACTAAGTCAAGTAAGATATATTTCACCAATTTAATTTTGAAGTTATTTTGAAGTTTAAACAATGCAATGAATAGAACATGCTCCATAAGAGTTTTCTTGGACTCTTTCTTAATTGAAAGCATTTATTTGCCACTTATCAGTAATGGCTAAATTATGTTTATATTTAATGACAGAGTGGAAAAGGGTGCAGGAAGAGTTAAAATTTCAATCTTTTGATAATTATATAACTTTATTTTGCCTATTCAAACAAAATGCTATACATCAAAAAAATATATTAAATCTTTGCTACATAAACTGCCTTTTCTGGCACCCAATACAGTATGCCTTTGAAAACAGTGTAGGAAGCAATCTGAAATCTTCCTGTACTGTTTGTCACACTGACAGTAAATGTAACCATTGTTCATTAATTACTGATAAGTGATGACTTGATGCTTCCAAGTTAGTACAGTCCAAGAAAATGACTATGGAGCAGGATTACCAATATTTATCATAAAATGTTTGATAAAATGGCCCTCAAACTATTTATTCATTGCTCCATAAAACCGCATTTCCTCACATCCAATAAAGCAGGCATTTGGAAGCAATGTAGGAATAGTTGTAGGATAAGAAGGCCTTTGGGAACAGTGAAGGAAATTTAAGATCGCTCGTAATGAGCAATCTGAACCTTTCCTTCACAGATTTTCAACTCTGTCAGTTAATGTGAACATAATTCACCCATTATTGATAAGTTGTGAATTAATGCTTTTGATTTGGTGGACTGTTCAAGAAAATAACTATGGAGCAAACAGTCAAATAGTTATGTTGTTAACTTATTTATTCACAACATATTTGTGAGCATATCATTGTAACAAAAGTACATTATTACAACAAACAGAAACTGTTGTTACTAAGGATTGTTTAAGGACATATTGGTAACAAAATAGCCTTACAGTACTATGAATTAGTTGGGAATCTCATGAGAAATGACTGCATAGAACGATGTAATGGGAATGAGGGATCACACCCTACCTACATAAGGAAATGAGCTCTTTGTACTTTTCAAATGTATAATGGAGTAGTCCTTTTGCAATATATTTAGCTCAATATCTTTCACAATCACATTCAGAACAGTGTTTGACTTCTTAACCACTGAGTCTACTGGACCATTGTTATCATACTAAATTTCTGCTATATTGGAATTGTTAAATTCTATTTTGACTCTGTCCAAAAACCTTGTTCATTTCTTAATCCTGATAAACAATTTAGTATTTTGGAAACAGACTTGAAGTAAAAAAAATATGACAAGTTCATTTCCTAAAGCTACAGTCACACGTAAGCCGGACTCAACACAGAGCAACACGGTACACCCTGGATCAATAGATATCTTGATCCAGGATGATCCTGGGTGAAATTAAGTCGCAAAACATCGTCACCCCGGACCCAACACGGCACCTCAACGGATGAACACGGAGCCAACAAGGATCTGACCCAGGTACCAACACGGCAGCTTCCTGGAGTTAACACGGTCGCTACACAGACCGTCTCGGACTACCCCGAATTAAAGAATCCTCTTGGCCGGTCCTGGATGACCACGGCAATTTTAAAGAGTTTAAAATTGTCGGGGAGGTATCCCTGACCATGACAGACCATCCAGGATCTGACCACGGATTGGCCAAATTTTAGTACGGGGCGTCGGATGGACTGGGGCTTAAGCATGGTTTGGATTTTTATGACATGCAGTTCTTACAAATTAGTTGTGTACACACTAATTTGACTACTTGCCCTATCAATACAGGCATGGACATAATAATTGTCCTTCTGTGTGTGACTCGACAGTTTGAATAATGATTTGGGCATTTTTAAATGCTATGTGAACTTTCTGAGGAGAAATATTCAAAGTTCGGAGAAAAAATGTCTTGCAAACCCTAATATTTGTACCATTTAATGACAAAATCCACATAAATGAATTAACTCATTTCTGACTAATGGAACTGGACTGTTTATTACTTTCTTCTTCTGTGAGTAGAATACTTAAAAAGAAACTGCCTTTGTCATATTGCATCTCCTAACTTCCAATTGTTTGGTGTTTAATGCCGCTATCAACAATTATTAACAATCAGTTATATCACATCGTTTCCTGGGTAAATTACAAGTACTACTGGTCAATTTATCCTGACACTAACTAGTCAATAGTAATGCTAACCCTATAGCTTCTACATAGACCCTTCTACAATAATTTCTGCAGTCATGCCCAAACCCTGATCCATGACTTTCAAATTGTATTTCACTCTGATCAGCTACTAACTTTGCAGTCATCCATGTTAATGTCTTCAACTATATCTTCATTTTCAAAATCAATGCACTGTTGTTATTCACTCTCAACAATAGTTGGAACAATTTCTTCAACTTGGGCCATTAGTGTTTTGTCAGTTACTTTACTATTAGATCCCCTTTCTACTTTATAACAGTAACTGAGCTCCATTTCATTTGGTGAAACTGTTTTATCAACTAGATTAAATTTTCCTAATGTCATACACCTTTTTACTCAATTCAGTTTGCACCTATTGTTTCTATTCTTTTTCTTTTTGGAAGAATACAATTGGATAAGCTTGATTCTTAGTAAGTTTCATTCAACATTTTCTTCTCAAATTGTGAGAACATTTATTCAATACCAGAAGAGATGTGCTCTAAATCTAACCGAGAGTATCAGACTTCAAGATTTTTGAGAGTTTAGATAATGGGATGTCATCTTCAGATGACATAGCTGTAGCAAGTTCATAGTCATTATGAACAGACATTAAACTATGTTCACTGTCATCACCTAAACTACATTGTTGTAGTTATTCTTCAATCCTTTTGATTTTCTCATCGTTTGTGTCTTTAATTATTTGAATGCCGAGCCCCGGTAGCGACGCGGGCTGTCAATCCAGGGGTTGTGAGTTCAAATCCCGGCTCGGCCAACTTTCTTCCGAGGATTGACAAAAGTCAATGCGACATGCGTCATTCTTCTTCTACCAATGGGCTAAGTCTATGTGGAAAAGCAGGCAGTTGCTTGGGAAGATTGTTGTGTGGAGTACTGGTGTGAGAAAACCAGGACATGCATGAGTAGGTGAACTGGCCGCCGTGATATAACTGAGAAATTGTTAAAAACGACGTTAAATCCCAATCAATCAATCAATTAATTATTTGAAGAATATAGGAATATACTCCTTCTGATATGTCAGAAAGATTATTACTTCAATATCATCTGATTCACTTGTATCAGTACATGTATTCTACACAATATCTACATGTGTGGCTTCAAATGTTATGAGTTCAATTTCTGGGTCCCCCAAACTTGATGTAAAACAAGATCAAGTTTTCAAACTTACAGTGTGATGTGAACACTACATTATTGGTTTCTACCATACTGTTTTTGTTACTTGAATGAGGTGTTACTAAGCATTTCATTGTTAAGAAAAGGATTTGTTTTTTCTTTCTTATGGTTTGATGCAAACTTACATAAGGTTTAACATTTAAAATTGAACCTGCATCAGATTTTAAAACTGCTCCACTGATTTGGAAGATCACAAGTAGATACTCCTCTTTCTGTACACCAGATGAGGCTGTTACTACATTGTAATAAACATTTTTCCCTTTGATTAATATCTCCTCCGGGGCTCATTGTGTCCATTTTGAGGCTTTCTTGATTATAAAGAACATTTCAGTTGCTTTAAAAACACTTTTTTCTATTTAACATGTTTTAAAATAGGACAAAAGAGAGAAACATGTATATGTTTTATACTATTTTTCAGTGCAAAACTATGTCTAAGTCAAGTTAGTGATAGTTTTGCACTAACATTTTTTTTTAAATTTATGATATTGTCGGTGCAAAACTATAGCTAACTCTACTTAGCTATAGTTTTGCACTCAAAAAAAGAATGATTTGACTTAGCATATTTTCTTGAAATTCAAATATCTTGTTAAATACTTAGAATATAATCAAGAACTTTTAAGTGAACCAGGAGAGTTTGATCATTGTTCTAAATTTATAATAAAACCAACTTTGAAAAAATATAGAGTTAGCATAGTATTGCGCTGAGCCATCGGTATGAAGCTGCAAACTCCGTGGCAAAAGGAGAAATTGCTCATTATATTTCTCCTTTTGTCACAATGTTTTCAAAAGTAGTCTACTGCAGAGGCGTCAAAATGCATCTGCAAGAGGGAAAGGGATTATTTGAGACAGCTTTGAAAAAATCCCATGTTAATTCATGATGGAAACAAGTTCATGATATCTTCTGTCGTTTCACTACAGGCCTCACAAGAACAATAACTCTGTCCTAAACAAAGGTCACTGTTTACACTGCCATAAAGACTTCACAAGCCTGAAGGATCTATCAGACTGTAGACATCACAGTGGTTATTTAGGTAAGTCTGGTTTAGATCTGCCCTATAATACTGCTACACATTTGAGTGCCGATGCAATGTAATAGTCAGGCGACAGGTTTGGAACTGGTGTGTGTAACAGTTTGAAATATCTAGTAGTAAAAGTATCAACTATTGCACACATGGGATTTGAAACCCATCACCTACCTTCATGTAATCTATAGCAACGATGGGAAATGTGTAGTGTCTCATGGTCTCACTTAAACAATGCATTTACATTTTTAACATTCAATTGATGATGAAAATTTATGTAATTTCTCACAATTTTCATAATATTTGATAAAAGTTATGTGTAAACCTTTTCCCACATTGATGCATTTGCAGCAGATGACTTTTAAATATCAGCAATTTCACCTTTTACCACAACTATTTCCAACTCTCTTCAATCAATAACTATACTTTAATTGTTAGAAAATGCCATGTTTTTGCAAAGATGTTTCCAAATAAAAGTCATTAACTTCAGATTTTGTTTTGTATTTGAGAGCGTGTTAACCCTTTCCAACATACAGACGCTTTCTGATGCCTCTGTACATGTAATTGTATTGTCAGACAATATTAGAAAACATTGTGGCAAAAGGAGAAATTTTTATAATAATTCGTTAAAATGTGAAAAAACTTTATTTTTACACTGAAGTACTCATTGATTTGTGAAAAGCAAATGATAGTACTCATTGATAGAAATTTCAGAATGAAACACTGCATTCATAATGATTCCCGGTATTTAAAAAATGTTTTCAACTTGGTGCCAAAATCAAACGTTTACATCTTTTCTTCTAAGACTAAATCAAAGCAGATAATCCTCAACTCTTTCCCCCATGTAGACACCTGACACTGACACCTCTGCGGTGACTTTTGAAAATCATTGTGACAAAGGGAGAAATTTTACTTTTGCCACATTATGTTTTCACTTATTATACCTATAAAATTTATAGAGGTTTCCCATGTTTTTGCAATGATGTTTTCTAAGTCGTCTGCTGCATATTTGTTGTATGTGGGAAATGGTTAACAAATTATATCAAGTCAACCAATTGCAGGAAGTTGTTTCAGTTTGTTTTTCTGATTTTGTTTACAGTAAACAGTGCATGGAGTTGCTGTGGAACACAGATCTCGGATACAAGAATTATGAAGTCCCCTTCCTTTACTGACCATCACTCTACAGGGTATGTATCATTTTTTCTTCATTTACATAACCCCAAAACGCATTTTGATGCCTCTGCAGCAGAAGACTTTAAAAACATTGTGGTAAAAGGAGAAATTGCTCATAATGAGCAATTTCTACTTTTACCACAATATTTTCAACTCCATTCAATAATTATTCTTTCAGTTATAGTTTTTTTTTATAGTTTTACCTAGCTGTTTTTAAAGTCCTCTGCTGCAGATTTGTTGTTGTTAACCCTTTCCCACATACAACACATCTGTGACAGACAAATTAAAAAAATTCTGGTAAAATGTTTTTTTTTGAAATCTCTATAAATGAAAATCTAATTATTGAATAGAGTTGAGAGAACAGTGAGGCGGAAGGAGAAATTTACTCATTAACCCTTTCTCTCATACTACAATTCTGCAGCAGACGACTTTGAACGTATTTTTGAAAATCTCCATAATTGAATGGATAACCTATGACAAAAAGTGGAAAACATTGTGGCAAAAGGAGAAATTGCACGTTTTGTGCAATTTCTTCTTTTGTCACTATGTTTTCAAAAAGCCGTCTGCTGCAGAGGCGTCGGAAAGCGTCTATATGAGGGAAAGGGTTAAGAACAATTTCTTCTTTTGTTGTGATGTTTTCAAATGTCGTATGCTGCAGATATTTCAAGAGGCATCTATATGTAGGAAAGAGTTAACCCTTTCCCATAGACAACAAATCTACACCTGTAGGAACAAAGAAGGTTTCTAAATGTTTCACTTTAATCTTTTCCCACATACAACAAATCTACAACAGAATACTTTGAAAACAGATTCATAAACATTTGGCAATGGTAAGTATTAATAGAATAGAAAACCTTGTGTCAAAAAGAAGAAATGGGTCATAATGAGCAAGTTCTCCTTTTGTCAAAATGTTTTAAAAAATTGTCTGCTGTAGATTTTGCATATGTGTCAACATTTTGTCTGCAAGTGGGAAAGAGTTAATTTCCAAGTACACTGCAAGGGTCATCATTTTGTGTTTTGTTAGGGGACCACATGGTAATGCTGAATACCAAATAATGAAGCTATCGCTCTTGTGGTTTCAATATGTATTTTTATGTAAAACATAGTGTGGAACAAATTCTGCTCCAAGGGTTATCGTTTGGACAACTTTGTCAGTGTCCTGATCGGACAGATACTCCATTATGTTATGTTAAATGCAATCAAACCTGTTCTAAAGACCACCTTTGAATAACGATTCCCTGTCTATAGCAACCACAATTTTAGTTTCCCAATAACTCATTTTCTGATTAAATTACGCTGTACTTAATGACCACCTGTGAACAAAGACCAGATTGTTCTCTTCCCATTGGTGGTCTTTATACACAGGTTTCAATGTACCTTATATTAATACTTCAGAGAAGAAGTTTTCCCTAAATATTTTACAAGTTCCAAGGCTGTGGACCACAGGAACATCATTATACCCTTGGAAACCGAGTTTGTTGCCATTGTCTGGGTGTTCTTGAATCCCATAGACATTTTGACGAAACTTGGCACACATGCTTATCATGAATTGCAGATGCAAGATCCAGATTTGGATCAAATTTATTTTTGCCATTCTCTAGTTATCTCTGCTTGAACCGTGAGCTTTACTATCTGTCAGAATGACATAATGAAGTTGGTGGAGCAACTTACTTCTTGAATTTTAACCCTTTCCCACATACAACAAATCTGCAGCTGACGACTTTGAAATCAGTTAGTAAAAACAGTTGTAGTTGTCTATGAACGAAAGAACAATTATTGAATGAAGTTTAAAACATTGTGACAAAATTTATAATTGCTCGTGTTGAGCAATTTCTCCTTTTGTCACAATGTTTTACAAACTTGTCTGCTGCATAGGGGTCAGAAAGCGTCTGTATTTAGGAAAGGTTAAAGATATTTTTTTATGAAAAGCCCAAAATCTTGTGGCTTCAAAGTAGATGATCATTAACATCTTTTGTGATTGACCCTTTCCCTCATACAGACGCTTTCTGACGCCTCTGCAGCAGACGGCTTTTTGAAAACATGTCAACAAAAGAAGAAATTGCTCAAAACGAGCAATTTCTCCTTTTGTCACCATGTTTTCAACTCTATTCAATTATTGTACTTTCATTTGAAAGGAGTTTCCATTTTTTTTCAGGTATGTTTTCAAAGTCGTCTGCTGCAGATTTGTTGTATGTGGGAAAGGGTACATAAATAGATGCTTAGGTTGATCGGGATCTACATCCTTTTCACACATCTGCAGCTGACAATTTTGAAAATATCAAGGACAAAATAAAGAAAATTATTGATTAGATTTTTTAAAAACATTATTGCAAAAGTTGAAATTGCTCACTTTACCTGTGCAACATTGTTTTTATCCCTTTCCCACATACGACAATTCTGTAGCAGACGACTGAATGGATAACCTATGACTAAAAGTGGAAAACATTGTGGCAAAAGGAAATTGTTTTCAAAAAGCTGTCTGCTGCAGAGGCTTCAGAAATCATCTATATGAGGGAAAGGGTTAAAGATCCTCTGCTGCAGATGCCTTAAAATGGATCTATAAATGTGAGGAGGGTACACCCTAAAGTTGTGTTTTGTATAGAATGACTCATAATATATTTTCTTTAACAGGTGTGTTGAAGCCAAAGACCATGTTTGGAGAGCTCATGCCCGGTCAGATCATAAGTTGAGGAAAGCCGGTGCAAGCAAAGGAGACCTGACTGACTAGAATCTCACTCAGTTACTAAAGTGTAAATGACAAAGTAATTTTTTTCCCCCATTACTTACTTTGCTGAAAATGATTCATAATTGTATCGTATTGATGGATTCTATCTTTAGTTAACCCTTTCCCACATACAGCTATTCTGCAGCAGATGACTGAATTTTCTACACAAACATATGGAAAATCTTTACAATTGAAGGAATAATTACTGAAAAAAAATTGAAAACATTGTGACAAAAGGAGAAATTGCTCGGTTTGAGCAATTTTGAGCTCCAATGGCTGAAAGCCAGTTGAGCTTATGTCATGGCGAATTGTCCGTTGTGCGTGCATGCGTAAACTTTATTCTTCAAGCAAATTCTCCTCCCTAACCACTTGGCCAATTGGGATGAAACTTCATAAGAAGCATCCTCTCAACGTATTTTTCTCAATTCCTTCAATTTTTTTGGATCCAGGCAAAATTCTGATTTCCATGGCAACCGAAAGAAAAAAAATAGTGAAAACTTAAAAAAACTTCTCCTTCAAAACTTAGCCCTGTAGCTCAGATGGTAGCGATGTGGGCTGTCAATCCAGGGGTTGTGAGTTCGAATCCAAGCTCTGCCAACATTCTTTCCAACGTTTGACAAAAGTCACTGTGACCTGCGTCATTCGTCTTTCACCAATGGGCTGTTTAACAGTCTATTTGGAAATGTAGCCAGTTGCTTGGAAATTATGTTGTGTGGTGTACTGGTGTCGGAAAACCAGGAAATACATGAGTAGGTGAACTGGTTGCCGTGATATGACTGAACAATTGTTGAAAAACGGCGTTACGCCCCACTCAATCAATCAATCCTCCAAAACTTTTTGGCCGATTTTCAAATAATTTTGTAGAAATGTTCCTTGGATGACCCTCTATTAGATTCCTTCAAGCCATTCTGATAGGTTGAAAAACATGGCTGCCAAGGTGTGGGGCTATCTTGCCTTATATGGCTATAGTGAAAACTTAAAAAATCTTCTCCTCCCGATTTTTTTTTTTTGACCCGATTTTCGAATAATTTTGTAGAAAGGTTCCCTTGGGTGACCCTCTATCAGATTCCCTCAAGCCATGTTGATTAGTTGAAGGGCTGTTTTGCGTTATATGGCTATAGTGAAAATTAAAAAAATCATTTCCGACGAAAGTGTCGGACCGATTTTCAAATAATTTTGTAGAAATGTTCCTTGGGTGACCCTCTATCAGATTCCACCGAGCCATGTTGATTGGACTTAAAATATGGCTGCCAGGGGATGGGGCGGTTAGCCTTATATTGGCTTAAGGGAAAACTTTAAAAATCTTCCCCACCAAAACTATTTAGCCGATTTTCAAATAATTTTGCAGAAATGTTCCTTGGGACGACACTCTACGAGATTCCTTCAAGCCATGGTGATTTGTTAAAAAACATGGCCACCAGGGGGCAGGGCTGTTCGGAGCTTTAATTTTTTCCTTATGGCAGTGGAGCAATAATGGCCCGCTTTTTCCTTTTGTGACGATATTTTCAAAAGTCGTCTGCTGCAGATGCTTCAGAATAGTCAGTTTTAGACATGTAATGATGAAGCAGATGACTTAACCCTTTTCCTCATACAGCAACTCAGCAACAGACAACTTTGAAAACTAATTGGCAAAAACGTGGAAACTGTTTTCAAAGGTCGTCTGCTGCAACGGCGTCAGAAAGTGTTTGTTTTAGGGGAAGGGACTGATTACACCATCAGCCTTTTGATCAAAATTTGTACTTGCATTTCCAGAATTTAGAAAGAATATGTCTCACACCAAGTCTGTTAACCCTTTCCCCTCATACGACAATTCTGCAGCAGACGACTTTGAATGTATTTTGTCAAAACATAGAAAATCTCCCTAATTGAATGGATAACCTATGACAAAAAGTAGAAAAAACATTGTGGCAAAAGGAGAAATTGCACATTTTGTGCAATTTCTTCTTTTGTCACTATGTTTTCAAAAAGCCGTCTGCTGCAGAGGCGTCAGAAAGCGTCTATATGAGAGAAAGGGTTAAATCATAAATGACTATATAGCTTTTTTAACCCCCCTTTCCAACATGCAACAAATATGCAGCAGACGACTTTGAAAACATTTAGTTAATTAAATAAACATACAAGAGAAAGTTGATGCAAGGGCATCAATGTCGCCGGAAAAGACTGCATTGAATTATTTATGTATTCTTGACTTTCCTTAGTCTATTAGGAACGTTGAAATGAAAACATTTACTTATAAATGTTATATTCACCTATACATTAGGGTATCTATAAAAAATTAACGAAATGTGTACACATTTATCTTGGCTTAAATTTAATTTTGCTGTTGTTACTTATTTAAATAATAGTATTCATTCATATAATTTCAATGTTTGTCAATCTTATTCGAATCACAAGGTAAATATCCTGGTATTGCTTTAAAGGGAGGTAATTTGAAGAAAACAAAAGTCTTCAAAAGGAGAAATATATCAGCATTACCGTCTACAGTTTAAATTGTTCTATTGTTTGTGGATTTAAAAATGTTCTTTTTTTCTTATTTCTACATGTACAACGAAATATTGCGGCTTCTCTTTGACGCTTTGCGTCAAACATTCGTCTTGTACTTGTCTAAAATAAAATAATATCACTCGCTTTTTCATATCGAAATGCGCATGCGCGAAAATCGATGTTAAAGGTCACGAACCTACACAACAGAATAGGGTCTATATTTAGCTTAGAAACAGTTCCTACTTTAGATATTCATGGATTACTATTATTAAATGAATTCTACACAAATCAAGACATCTCTTTGAACATGAAAACAACATTTAGTAAGTTAAAATTGCTATTAAAAGGAGAATCCGAAATTGACCTCAATGATGACACATAAGAGTCTGCATTAGGGGGTGTTGGTTCACGTCTTGAAGGGACCACTTTTGTCTTCGTAAATAAGACAAAAAACTTAAATGCGAGTGAAATAAAAAAAAATGCAAACATTAAAAAATCGGAATATTTATTTCATTTTAGATGTGTCATTTATTAGTGTTCGTAAACAACCACAATTGTAATATGTTCAAATCATCTAGATTTGTTTCTTTCTAATAATAAGCCGCCCTCCCATGTGATTTCCGAAAAGCTATTAAAAATAGAAGTCGCGGGCTTCTGCCCGGCGACTAATAAGAATTCTCTATAAATGAAAGATCAAGTATTGAATAAAGTTGGAAACATCGTGACAAAAGGAGAAATTGCTCATTATGGGCAAGTTTTTTCTTTTGCCACAATGTTTTTAAAAGGACATGTGAGACAACATCTATATGTAGAAAAAGTAGTCTGCTACATATTATTTAACTCTTTCCCACATATAGACACTTTCTGACGCCTCTGCTGCAGACGACTTTTGAAAACATTGTGCTGAAGATCTGTTTTATGTAGGAAAGGGTTAACCCATTACCATGTTTAATGAATACAACTGAAAACATCTAGGCTTAAATATGGAAAATCTGTGTTAATAATACATGTACATTGAATAGATTTGAAAATAGTGTGTCAAGAAGAGTAATTGCTCATCATGAACAATTTTTCTTTTCCTCACACTGTTTTTATGAGTTGTTTGCTGCAGATGCGTCAAAATGAATCTGAATTTGGGTAAGAGTTTGAAGCCAGCCGTATCAGGAATGGAGTGTTGACCCTTTCCTTAGATACAGGTGCTTTCTGACGCCTCTCCAGCAGACGACTATTGAAAACATTGTGACAAAAAGGGAAATTTCTCATAATTAGCATTTTTTTCTTTTTCCATGATGTTTTCATCTCTATTCAATAAATATACTTTCATTATATATTTGTTTTATTACTTGTATGTTGTATATTTGTTGTATGTGGGAAATGATCTGTTACATTGGCATTTTTATTCTTTCATTTTTCTACAAATATTTATGTGTACTGGTATATTTGATTGTCTTGACATATATCAAACTTAAAATGATTAACACATGTTGGTGATGTGTTTTTCTATCATTTTAATATGTGTACAAGGCAATAAATGAGAAAATTATTTCTTCCTAAGTTTTCTTTTAACTTGTTTTTTGTTAACAACATGATTTAACAGCATGACTATCGATGAGGTGATGAATTTTTCTTTGTTTGGTGTGCATCATATGTCAATTGAAAAAATTATTGGAATGCATTGTGGTGCAGAGTTAGAGCTTTATACTCTTGTAGCAAAGATCCCGGATTCGATCCCCGTGATGAGCGGATACTGAATTTTGTTTTTTTCCACGCAAACGGCGCGAGTGCTGGTTAAGTGTTCAGGTAGCAGACAAGCGAGATTAATATAAGCTGAATCGTTGTTTCGCAATCGATGTTAAACAAATAGGTTTAAACTAAGCTAATGAAAAAAATCACTTCCACGTCACATCTTTCACCAATTCCCACATACAACAAATCTGCAGCAAACAATTTTGAAAAACATCTAGGCAAAGATATTGAGTAGATTATAAATGTAAATGTAATAATTAAAAAGAGAACATTGTGATTTCAAATTTGTTTGATACACATTGATCTTACCACAGAAAGGGTTAACCCTTTCCCTCAGACGACTTTGATCATAAATGTTTGTAATGGGACGAATCGGTTCTAGTCTTAGTTAGGAATCGCGTTTTTATATCAGATAATTTATTTCACGTATCACAGACATGTCTGAGTTAATATTTATATTTTAAAACTTTGAGATTAATGCATTGTCTCTTTTACCGAATGTCCGTGGAGACACTTCTGTCTAATTTCGCTAAAACGAAACTATAATTTTGGGAGTGAGAAGAAATAGCTCAATTTAAACGAATTCGTCGTATTTTCTTTCCACTTTTCAATGCAAGACTTGTTTGGCTTTATGGTTTATTCTTTTATAGGAGCTTATGACCGCTTAACCCTTCCCTCATACGACAAATCTGCAGCAGACGACTTTGAAGATATTTTTTCAACAAATAGAAAATCTCTATAATTGAATGGATAACCTTTGACAAAAAGTGGAAAAAATTGTGGCAAAAGGAGAAATTGCTCACTTTGAGCAATTTTTAGATCACCTAGAGCCAAAGGCTCAAGGTGAGCTCTTCTGATACATGTATGTGTAAATTAAAATTCAATCTATATCTTAATCACTAAGTCTCTATCGTACACCACGCTGTCGCTGTCGCTAAAGCTGCCCAGTTACACCAAACTAGCCCTACATGGCTCCCGCATTCATAGAGCGACACCTGCATCGGATACATTCGAGTTTCACCGGCAATCCATCCACACCTGAAATAGGGAAATGAAATTAGCATAATGATATCCCTTTTCCTACAACAGACGATATACAAGAGAAAGTTGATGCAACGCATCAATGTCGCCGGATATCCATAGTGCAGTTATGCATAACACTAACATTATAGTAGTTGAATAAACAGTTCTCAACTGAGGGGCATATTGGAACATCCAACTAATTATTGATCATAAACAGTAATGGAAATGAGAAATCTTGCAAATCATTAGTCTTAGTATGTATACAGTGCTTTCATTAAGGAATAATTTTAAGATTTGAGAATTCCACATACACTTTTCAAGATGTTTGTCAGAATATTTGAATTTTATTATTTTTCAATAAAACCACAAAACAGACAATTTAGGATTTGCATGCAATAGCACGTCATTTTACCTTTCCTCTATTAAAGTCAACAGTGGACACCTTTGCAGCAATCTACTTTTAAAACAATGAGTTAAGGGTTAAATCGCTGAAGACATGAGTTTTCTCTTTTTCTCAAAATGATATTAGCTTGCCATCCTAATTATATCATACTTAATCAAATGTTGAAATGTAGTCCAATATTTATAAAGTAGACCACCTTCGAAATATAATATCAACTAAACAGTTAAGTCTCATTGAAATTGTTGTATAATTTAAACTTAATTTCGAACATAAACTGAGCCCTACAACATGTTAATTTATTTTAATTCTTTCCTTCCTTTTTTATAACGAAAATAACAAACTACTCATGTTTTAAAATTATATTATGATAAGCGCCCTTGTGTCAATGATGCATAACAATATGCAGATCGGAAGCAATATGCCTTTAGGGAATTAAATGACACATTTAAAATTGTCAAGGACGAACTTATTTTGTACGAAAGACCCGATTCTTTTGTCGTTCTTGAAACTCTCTTTATAGGCAGAGATTGTTCGTTCAAAGTAATTTTTCTATTAAAACTAGTTTTATCTCGGTTTTTTCTTTTCTTCATTTGTTTCGAACCAAATAAACATTTTAAATCACCTACGATTTACTATTTGTTAGTGAGTGTAAAGAGACGGCTCTCTGCAAAGGAGATTGATCTACGCAGTTGGTATTCGCGAGTCACGCTTTAAGCAGGTGCGCGTATGTAAACAAATTAGACTGCGACGTAAAGGTTTGTAGTTATCACCTTTTGATTACATGTAGTATATAGTGTAAAAATAAAGTATACCAGTCTAGCTAATAGGGACTGTTTTGTCTTCGTAAATAAAACAAAAAAACATAAATGCGAGTCAAAATAAAGAAACTGAAAATACCTAAAACATCGGAAAATTTATTTCATTTTAGATGTGTCATTACTTAGTGTTTTTAAACAAACACAATTGTAATATGTTCAAGACATCTAAATGTGTTTCTTTCTAATAATAATCCCCCCTCCCATGTGATTTCCGAAAACCTATTAAAAATAGAAGTCGCGGGCTTCTGCCCGGCGACTAATGACGCCTCTATGGCGTACGACTTTTTGAAATACTTTTTGGATAAAGGAAATCGCTCACCTTTACCGACATTGTTTCATTTGCTTTAACGCCACTTTCGACACTGTTTCAGTTATATCATGGGAAAGTAATTATACTACTGGAAAATTTATCATGACACCAGTGAGTCAGTCGTAATGCTAACCCTAGCCAGGGATCGAACCCACTTGTCCCCACATCCGAGGTCGTAATGCTAACCACACAGTCCTGAGTGCCAATGAAAGCCATTACTACCAGTTTTTAAGGTATTTTGTATGAACCGGCCGAGAATCGACCTATCGACCTCCCGCACCGAGGCGGACGCTTAACCACCGAGGCGATCCATAATGTGTTAACATCTAAATTATATAGAGAGGATATTTACATGAGTGGTCATTCAATACGACATTTTATTAAACGAGTTTTCTAAAATTGATAAAAACGAGCCTTGGCGAGTTTTTAGCAATTTTAGAAAACGAATTTAATAAATACGGAATATTACGTTGCGGGAGCGATACAATGGTTCGTATTGCACTACAAGTAGCGTGGAAAAATCGATATCTTACGAGACCGAAGGTCGAGTAGGATATGGATTTTCCCACCTACGAGTCGTGCAATACAGTTCAGGCGCGTAGCTGACTGTACGCAAAATACGCAGCTGCGTACACATTGTCTCCAGGACTCAAATTTTAAAAAGTTCAAATCTGCAATAAAAATTTGACATGTGGTAGGGGTAAGTATAAAATAACCAAACTGACTTGAGGGATTTGACAAAAAATTACAAATGCAACACAATTATTTATACTAGATCTATCTCAAAATTGCGATCAACCATGTCTATACCTCATGTAGATATCTATTTTTAGAAACGGGTTTAATTCAAATGCCTTCCAGTTTGTTTTAACTTATCTCCCTTCAAAAAGTACTACGTCCGCGAAATTTAAAATGGCTGAAGTTAAAACTACCGCTCCACCTTATCCGGACATTTTGCTTGAAGACACCGTGATCAATGACGAAATCAGATATAATGTGATGACAAAGCAGTGGAAAGATGTTCATCTGTTCAAATTTCCAGCAAGGTAAGACAACATAAATTAATGAACAATCAAATTAATATTATACATAATAACATAACGAAGGTCACGTCAAAACCGGAGGCTGAGCATGTAATTCATGACAAACTTAAACTGAACTACAATAATATACAGCTATTTACTCCTCTTGAGGTCAATAGTGAAAAACTATTCTTCCAAGTAAATGACTATTGACCCGAAATAGAGAACTATTGACCGAGACGGAGTCGAGGTCAATAGTCCTCTATTTCGGGTCAATAGTCATTTGCGAGGAAGAATAGTTTTTTACCATTGAACTCAAAGGGAGTAAATAGCTGTTTTATTATATATCTTCATGAAAAACGCATAATTTAACTAGTTTATTTATAAAATTATAACGCGCGTTAAAATGTTGGTTATGCACGTGCATGACGTCATTTCAAACAATAACGTCATAACAGATGAACTATTGACTCGAAAATGGACTATTGGACCTGAATTTTAGAATAAAAGCGAAAAGGAGTCAAATAGTCATTTTTTATTGAATCACACGTGACTGCTTCTCGTCCAATCAAATACTTTGATTCATAGTAGGTATATAATAATCTAGGCTATTGACAATTTCAAAGCTATCAGTATGTTTTAGTTGGCGACTTGAAGACTTTGTGTAAAAAGAACATTGGTATTTGCATGTGTTTTTAAAAAGAAAATTGTTTTAAAATTTATGTCGTTTCACAATGTCTTTTAATAACATGAATACTGATTTGCGTATAAATGTCATATATTCAACAATTTCCATATTCAAAATCTGCACTTACACATCCTTTTAAAGTTTATTTACTGACTTTCTAAATGAATTAAGTAATAAAGAAAGAGATGAAAAATTAAAAAAAAAAAAGTACCACTTTCGGGAATCGATCCTTGGACCGTTT